>APFE030936139.1:101956-173659 GCA_000404065.3 Pinus taeda
TTTCTTGATGCTCGACGTGATCTTTCACTTCTTGAACATTTTTCTTCTTGATATGTCCTTCTATCTTGATAGTTTGAGGAGTGGTAATTCCAGCCAATGCATTACAAGATATGGTTGGATTCATTTCTTTTTTCTCGATGTGGTTTTTCACTTCTTGAACCTTTTTCTTCTTGATATGTCCTTCTATCTTGGGAGTTTGAGGAGTGGTAATTCTTGCCAATGATTTAAAAGATATGGTCAGATTAATTTCTTCTTTCTTTGGGGTTGGTTCCTAGTGTATATCCTCTTCTTTTGATATTTCTTGATCCTTTTCTTTCTCCTCTTCATAATCTATGTAAAATAATTTATTCTCAACACACTTAGTGTATTTGTTATCACAATTGTAACAAAGCCCTTTTTCTCTTTTTTCTTCCAATTGTTGTGGTGTAAACCTTGTAGGTTGTGGAAGGCTATGAGAAAAAACACTTCCATAACTGTAGTCATGACTGGTGGGATTCCTTGTTTCCATAATTTCGCTTTCAATTTTTCTTGCCAACCTGAATGCCTTCTCCAATGAATCAGGTTCGCAAAGACGAACCTCATGTTGAATGTTATCCTTTAAAGTCCCTATGAAGACATCTATCCTTTGCTTCTCTGGAATATCATTTACCCTTATATTCAATTTTTGAAAGTCCTCAATGTGCTCTGCCATTGAAATCTTTTGTTTGAGATTTATCAATTGGCTAAAGAAGGTGTTTCTCTTTGTATCCTCATAATGTGCTATCATTTCCTCTATGAAAATTGACCACGTGGCAAGTGGTTTATGAGAAAAAAGCCCTTCATACCATAAAAATTAATTCGATTCTAAATATAAAGATGCAATACATACCTTTTGTAATAGTTGCACCTCATGTAGATCAAAATATTGCTCCATCTGTAGTATCCAATTTAATGGGTCCTTGCCATTAAACTTCCTCATATCGCCTTTTCTTGATTTTAGGAGCTCGATCTTGAAATGATTGTAACTTTGTAATTTCAGATTTCTAAGTTCTGAAATTGCTTCCTATAGTAGCCCTCTGAGTCCTCTTTCTAACCCCACAAGTCTGATCAAGATTGGATTTCGCAAGAAAGCGTTATGTCAAATCTCCCACGATAACTTGATTATTGATTGGTTCAGTAGAGCGAACTTTTACGAAGTTCCACGTGTCACTGTTTCAACCTTAGGACCTAAAACTGATACATAGAGAACTACAATCCATCCTCTTTCTGTAACTTCTTACGAAATTTCAATCTGATGCTCAAAGAGAAAGTTATGATGATTTTCCCAAGGTCACCTATTTGGGATGAAATTCAGAAGCCTTTAGAAACATTAAATTTCTTGGATTGTATATCCGAAAATATAACAAAAAAATATCTGAAATTTGGGCCCAAGATTCACCAAGTTTTCGATTCAAATGGGTTTTAATTTCAGAGTCTGAAACTTTGTAGAAAAACAATTATAATGAACATTCCACGATGACCTTTTTGAGATGGAATTCTGGAGCTTGCAAAAAGCCTAACTTCCTCAGATCATATCTCTGAAAATATAGCGAGACAAGATCTGAAATTTGGACTCAAGGTCCAACGAGATGTCGTCTCAAATGGGTTTTTTTTTAGCTTCTAAAAAGTTGCATAAAAAAATCTATAGCGAAAATTCCACGATGACCTATTTGGAGCAACGAAACCCTAGAATCCAAAGCTCTGATACCAAATGTTATGAAACCAACTCCCAAAAAGAGAGAAAAGATAGATCAACGCCTTAGAAATAAGCCTCTTCGAGGGGGAACCTCTTTTACATTACACAAATGAAAAATTCTTGGATGATACAAACGACAAGGCCTCTTTTCTCTATATAGGAGTCTAAGGGTTCATAATATAATCAGAGTCGACATAACAATAATAATGTAAGGGCACAACAATAACAATAATGGGATTCTATGGGGCACCATAATACAATATGGGGACTACATGGGAACAAAAATATAATAAGGGTGTTGCACTAATAACAATAAGGGGTTACACTAGTAGTATAGGGACCTAATAAGGTACTTTCTTGGTGGAGTAAGTAATTTATGGCTTCTTTTCTAAGTCTAACTTAGGAAAAGTACAATTATTAATGTCAATTAATTATTGCGGACTATTAAGCCAAAGTACTAAAGATAAATAATAAAATTATTTAAGTAACTTAGATATGATATTAAATGTTGATCTCAAGAGAGGCAAGATCTAATCTCAACCGTCAATCACTGAAGATATTAGGGTTAAGAATTTGGCTTAATAAATTTATTAAATAAGTCTAAGGTAGAGGTGAAGACACACAAGTGGAGGAAGCAATTTTCTCTAGGGCGAGAGCTCATCTAGATTGAAGAGAAGCGAGGAAGAGTGTAGGGAAATTTCAGGAGTATTTCTAGGAGGTCTACTTCAGGAAATCAAGAGGCTGAGTAGTTGAAGAAAAGAGGAGGCCGAGTTGTGGAGAGGCCGATTTATACAGTGGGCCGATTTTTCTTGTGTGTAGGAGTAATACAAGTAGGGCTGATTTGTTGGTGGTGAAGGTCGAGTTTCTCTAGGGCTGAATTCCTTAGGAGGCTGATTTTCTAGTGGGCTAAGTTTTCCAATGGGGGTCGACTTATAGGTTCTAGGAATGCATTTTTCTATGCCTATTTCTTTGTGGGTCTATGCCCATATTTTCTAGAGGATTTTAATGAAGAAAAAATGTTATAGGTGTATAATTGTGATGTGATTGATCTATCTGATTTTATTTTTCTGCTCCAAATATTTTATTTCAGAAGTTAAATATGATTGATTTTAATTTCACGGGAATTCAAAACTTTATTTAATAATTTTCAAGGAATAAAAATTGTTGAGGTATAAATAAATTAGGGTTGGTATTAGAAATTTAACATGGCATCAGAGCTATAGAAACTATGAGGGAGAGATCCAAGATCACAAAGGTTTTGCAACAAGAAGTTATTCCTTACTATGGCAACAATTTTTTTTATTTTGCAGCTAGGATTTTGTGGCCAAGGTCGATTTGTGAAATGGCATCAATGAGTTTGAGATATGAAGACGGGTTGGATGGGGCCGCTAATTTTAGTCCATGGAAGAAGCTAATCACTATTGTTCTGAAATGAATGTTTTGTGGGATTCTGCAAATATTAAAATCCAGGTTCCTTTTGACCCTACCTAAGTAGTCGAGCACAATTTGAAGGATGTGAAAGCGATGGGTAATGGTGTGAGAGATCATATAATTCCTCACATAACAGCGAAGGACATAGCACGCAAGATGTGGGAAGCCTTAACTAGTCCTTATCAGAGTAAAAATGAAAATAGAATAATTGTGTTGTGGGAGAAGTTGAACAACATCTGAATGAATATTATCTCACCAGGATGCAGTAGGCTCATGATGAGTTTTCAGCTATGGGAGACGTTGTGAGTGATTTGGAGCTAGTGAAGGTAACTTTGAAAGGATGCGCTAAGCACTGGACCATCTTTGTGGAGGGGATCCTTGCTACAACAACTTCCAAATTGGAGCCAGTTGTGGGATGACTTCATCTAGAAAGAAATCTAGGAGAGTTCAATAACTGGTGAACAATGTAGCAATGGTGGTGGGGATGAGGAACTTGCTCTTTCTATGTAAGTGAAGACGAGCAAGGGGAAGGCCAAGTAGAACCAAGGTGGAGGATCTTCACAAAGTAAAAATGGGAAGGACATGAGCAAAGTAAAATGCTTTGCATGTCGTAAGTTCAGTCACTTTTGCCAAAAAATGTCCAAATAGGAAGAAGGGAAAGGGAAAGACATCTACGAAAACAACACCACAGATGGATGAGTTGGTTAAGCAGTTCAAGAAGAAATTTGCCTTGGTAGAGAGGGGTGTGGTTTTTGGACAATGAAGCATCTCGTCACATGACAGGATCTTGAGATATTTTCACAAACATGGCCAAAGAGCCTAGAGACCTACATGTGGAGCTTGGAGACAAAACCAAGTATGCAATAGAGGGCATTGGCAACATTGAGTTTCAAATGGACTCAGGGAGTATCATGGAGGTGAACCAAGTGATGTTTGTATGGGGGTTGGAAAAGAATATCCTTTTAGTTTTGGCCAAGGAGGACAAAGGACTACAAGTCAGCTTCACAGGAGGTGAAGTAGCTATTAGTCCAAAAGGACTTGGTCTTAGCAAGAGGCAAGTAATTAGGAGCAGGGAAAACTGTTGAAATTCTATGACAAGTACTGTAGAATACACTTTTCTATTAGATAATTACTTCCTAATGGTTTTTCACACAGTATTTTATGCCACTGCTATCATTGAATGATTACACTAAAAAAATATCAACAATAATGCTGCAGAAACTATAAAGATCATATAAAGACAACCATGCATAATAGAGACCATAATTTGACCCTAGAAAACCCAATCTTGGGACACACTCGACAATTTTTCTAAAGAGAAATTATTCCTCAGCAAGATTTACAATTCAACTATTTGTCTAGAAATATGTGCCAATAATCCAAGTCAAATACCAGTCAAACTTGGTAAATTAGCAACAAGTCAATGTTGGTCAAACTAGTCAAAATAACCAAAAGGCAACACTAGTCAAATAGTCAATTCCTGCTATCAACTTGGCCTTATCAACATCAGCCCTATGGTTAACTCCTGCAATCAAATCCACACGTGGCTTGCGGCTATTCAAACTACATCTAATTCCGCATGTGTGAATTAGTACAACTATAATCAACTCTTGGTCAAACAATCTGGTCAAATCTGAGTCAAGCAGCTTGATCAATAGTAGTCAAACTCGACCCTCCTTCACACATGTGGCAATCCAAGAGAGATGAAATGATGATGAAGAAAGATGAAGGCTTGCTCTTTTTTGATGGTCAAAATGAGATGTCACATCAACCTATTTATACATGTCAAGGGTTATGTTGCATGAAACTTCTAGGAACCCAACATTTCGACCATACCCGTACCCAAAACTCTGAAACTCAACCATCATGTAATCATCGATGAGAGTTGATATAGACTTGGTTTTCCTTCTAGATTGTCATGTATGGTTCTTAGTCCCCTTTTTCTTCCAAGATAATGTGTTATTCACTTTTTTATAAATTTCTTTTATATATATACATATATGATGTTTCGACCAACATTTCCATTTTGCGGGGGTGACGTTTCTAAACGTACCCATTTCAGAAACTCCAAAACGTTTTGGCACTTTGTGCAACTTAGGTCAAGGGGGGTGACAACCCAAGGGACATGTCCCTTCACTAGCTGGCTAACTTATCTTCTTTCTGGGCCGACTTGTCTTCTTTCAGGGTTGATTTGTAGACATGCAGGAATAAATCTCGATGCTACACAAAACTCAACACTCCCTCTTACCGAGGGAGGTATTCTTCTTAGCTAAAAACAAGTATCTCCTTAGCTGAAATTTCTCCTCCATAAGAAAATTTCATGAGCTTGCTATGTTGATGTATTGTTTCCTCACATGCACATCTATAAATATAGATCAATCCATCCTGGAACAGGCAATGTGAGTATCTTGGGCCATTTACCCCTAGCCAAATCAACATGGCTCCATGGGTAAATGTATCAATCTCCCATGGTCAAATCAGCGTGACCCAGCCAAATCAACATGGCTTCTTAGGAGGTCTACCCTTGGGCTATTCACTCCTGGCCAAAGAAGCATGGCTTCTTAGGTGAATGTATCATTCTTCCCTAGTCAAATTAGCATGACCCTATGGATGCCAAATCAGCATGGCTCCATTGGAAGAATGTTTGCCTTATGCTGTAGTTTCCCTGGGCCATTCACCCCTAACCAAATCAACATGGATCCATGGATGAATGTATCATCCCCCCACTAGTAAAATCAATGCGACCCTGTGGGAGAATGTCTACCCAATCCTGCAAAAACATCAACACTCCCTCTCTGAGAGGGAGACATTTTGCATCATGCCAAGCTTGTCTCACTTTACCACCTGAGACATATCTCAAACCATATCCAACTATACACTCTGATACCTCAACACATGCTTCGCTACAACCTATTGTACATGCCTCAACTCAACCATGTATTGGCTCAACATGTTCACTACAAAGAAAATATCTGGCCTGGTGTTAACCAAGTACATCAAGGATACAATCAACAGGCTATACATCGTGGGATCCACCAAATCTGAATCTAAAGAAGAATCACTCATCTTCTTCATAATTTTTCGTCATAGTTGTAGCCATGGACTTGCAGTTCATCATGTCGAATCTCCTTAAAATATGAACAGTGTACTTCCCCTATCCGAGGAATATCTCATGTGATCTCTACCACACCTCCAGTCCCAAAAAATAATGCATCAAGCCAAGATCCTTCATCTCAAACTTTGAGGCCAACCCCCTCTAGCACCTAATGATGAGACTTTATGCTCCAATAAGGAACAAATCATCAACATACAACACCAAGATTAGAGGATCACCATCAACAACCATGAAGTGAAGGTTAGGATCTGCATCACTCTTGGTGAAGCCCAAACTAATCAAGTATTCATTAATCCTGGAATACTAATCCCTGCATGCTTGCTTGAGTCTGCACAAAGCCCTTTTCAATCTGCAGACATGGGACTCCTTCCCATGTACCTCAAAGCCCTGAGGTTCCTCTATGTACACTTCTCAATCACACCAATAAGGAATGCGGTCTTTACATCAATCTGATGTATCTTCCAACCCATAACAAAAGCAAGAGAAACTATAGTCTTGATAGAAGTGTACCTAGAAAATGGAGTAAACCAATGATGTTAATATTGATGATATATCACCGAATATCAGAAATCGAAAATATCGCGATATTTCCGAGATATCGTCGATATCTCGACAAAATATTGCACGACAATATAAAATATCGCCGGGCAGGCTTGGCCACGGCTAGAAAAGGGAAATTTGCCTTTTTTTTCCTCATTTATGTTTTTGAGTGTTGGAGAAGGAACGAGAAGAGTTTTTTGGTGGTTGTCAAGGAGGGATTTAGGATCAAACAACCATTATCACCACAAACTAAGAATTTTTTGTGAATCAAAGATTGAAGAACAGTGAGAAAAACCTCATTTCTTCCATTAACAGGTATGTTCTTAAAAACTCCTATGTTAATGATTTTTTCATAGATTTAGGGTTATGCCTGCTTGCCTCTTTGCCTACCAACATCTTGTTTCTTTGTTTTTTTACCTTTGCTATGATTTTCATGCCCATGAGCCAATGCAAGGGTTTTCTCCATATTTGGACAACAAGCTTCATTTTTTCTTCAACTTTCTTATGCACCCTCTTATTGCATTTTTCATTCACATTGCAAATAATGTGGTAAGTTTTTTAAAATGAGGTGGTTATTACTTATTATTTTTTGTGTTGGGGGGTTTAATGCCAATTTTTTGTTTTTTTGTGCCCTAGGTTTGAATTAGTTCACTACAAATATGCCAAAAGCCTTGGACCCATTTTGGGAGTATGGGAAGCCTGTTGGTGGGGCATATCTATCATGCAAATTGTGTGGGACCAAGATGTAAGGAGGGGTTACGCGATTGAAATACCATCTGGCTAGACTCCCTGCGCATGATGTAATGCCTTGTATGGTTTCTAGTGCAAAGGTTATACAAAAAGCTCTTAAAGCAATTGTTGAACAAGACAAAAAGATAACTGCTAGGGAGAGGGCATTGGTCTCAGATAGATAGCTGCTAGTTTTATTTGTTTTGCTACATATAAGTTTATAACTCATGATGATGGGATACTTTCATATATGTGATGTTATTTTGTATTGTTTCTCCAAATTTGAGTCCTTGATTGGACAATTGTCAAGGATTAGTAGGATTTGATATCGCTTTTGATGTATCATTTTTATTTTGCATCCACTACATCATATATATCAGTGTTTTCTTCATATTTATGTGCCAATGTGTTTAATTCATGTTGTTATTGCTTTATATGTTTAAAATCTGAAAAAAAAAATGAAAATATTATGCATTTTTTATGTTTGCCAATATTTGCCAATATTTTCCCGATAAGATGTTTTCTAGACCCTCGCCGATATTTTTACGATACCGATATTATCAACACTGATACACATAGAAGTATGAAGTGTAGAATTTTCATTTGATGTTGATAAAACATATTACATAAATAAAGATGATAGATGGAAATGTCAATGTAGTTTCTCATTTGATGTCATTAAAACATATTATATAGATAAGATGATAGGTGGAAATGCCAAGCGAAAAACAAAATATGGTAGAAGAATCTCATCTCTCATCCTCTTGGCTCTTATATTCAAAATCATTAATATCACCACCATTGACACTGCCACGATGATCTCCTTCCTCCTCAAACATATCCAGTCTAAATGTTGCATTTATTGTTGTTGCAGATGACTCCTTAAGAAGATCACCATCATCAAAAGTGACTGACTCTAGTACTGGTGCATTAAGTTCCAAACATTAATACTTTGAAAAGAATTAACCAAGGCCAATGCACAGGACATTAGTCATTGATCAACTAAAAGGAGAGTGTCAGAGATGTGTCCTGAGTCTTGACAATGCTTGACACTCTGGTCACAAGTGTCCTTGGTGTCTGGGTGTCCGACAAAGGCATGCAAAACATGCTATCTAAAAGGAGAGTGTCCTATAACTTAGATTATAACCAAACACATTATTATATTTTTTTAACACTTTTGATTTAGTGTCAAGGTATTTATATTGTTTGTTTTCGAGTTTTCTTGGTTCATTTTATATAGTACATGGGTATCAATTGGTTCAATTAATCTTTAAAACATTAAACTACCAAAACAAAATTTGTATTAGAGAGTAGAGACTCAAACTCAGAACTCAACAACTTGCCTTCATTCGCTGATTAAACAGGTATTTATACAGGACAGAGATCTTTCTGGAGTTCGATGGGGCGGTGGCTTCTTCAGGAAGCTTTTCCCATTGTCAATGAATTCTAGAACCTGCATTAAATCATCTGTTGAATTCTGATTGCTGTAATAATGTGGGTAGTTGGAATTAGTTCCTTCCAACATTCCCCCTTAATTCCAACTATATAACAAACATACTCTTAATTGATATGCCTGCTGGTCTAAGTCTCAGCTAGGCTTACAACATAATTTGGATTTTCTACAACACACAACTTACTTCTACACATTTCAAATTTAGCCTTTCCAAGAGGCTTGGTGAATATGTCAGCGACATTTTCATTTGTATTACAATATGATAAGTCAATTTCTTTTGATTGCAATTTTTCTCTTACAAAATGATGTTGTGTGTCAATGTGTTTTGTCCTTGCATGATATATAGGATTGTTTGCCAATTTGATAGTGCTTTGATTGTCACATCTGATTACTGTAGGTGCTTGTTGTGTTTCTCCAACATCTTCAAGTATCCTCCTAAGCCATATTGCTTCACAGGTAGCATTGCATAATGTTTTATACTCAGCTTTAGTGGATGACAATGAAACAGTTAGTTGTTTCTTACTGCTCCATGATATTGGTCCTGAACCAATATTGAACACGTACCCAGTAGTAAATTTCCTATCATCTAGATTTCCAGCCCAGTCAGAATCAGAATAACCTGCCAATTCAACATCAAATTCATCATTATACATAATACCAAAATTAAGTGTTCCTTTAATATATCGAAGGACTTTCTTTGCTGCTTTCCAATGGCTTTCACAAGGCTTAGCCATGAACTGACTAAGTATGCTGACAGAATATGCTATATCTGGCTTGGTAGTGGTGAGATAGTTTCGACTTCCCACCAGTTGACGATACATAGTTCCATTCACCTCTTTGGTTCCATCATCACTGCACAATTTGACATTCTATTCTAAAGGAGTAGATGTTGCCTTGCATTCAATAATATTGAATCTTTTACGGATTTCCCTTGTATATTTGCTTTGTGTGATTAGTGTCTTACTAGATTCCCTCCAAACTTTAAGACCTAAACAATAATGCAATTCACCAAGATCCTTCATCTCAAATACATGTGACAACTGATTTTTAATTTCTTCAATCAACTTGCATGCATTTCCTGTTATGATAAGATCATCAACATATACATATATTAAAGCAACATTCTTGCCTTCATCTTCCTTGATGTACAAGTTAGGATCATTTTTGCTTCTCATAAAACCTTTCTCATAAAAGAAAGAATCAATTTTCACATACCATGATATTGGTGCTTGTTTCAAGCCATATAAAGCTTTCTTTAACCTGAAAACTAGATGCTCCTGTCCCTGTTTTACAAACCCTTCAAGCTGAACTAAATAAACTTCTTCTTTTAACTCACCATTCAAAAATGCAGATTTGACATCTAACTGATGCATTCTCCAATTATATTTTGTAGCTAATGCAATCATGATTCTAATTGTGTTCAACTTAGCTACAGGTGCAAAAGTATCTTCATAATCAATTCCCTCCTTTTGTGAATATCCTTTTGCAACCAATCTAGCTTTATGTTTATCAATACTTCCATCAACATTAAATTTAGATTTATAAAGCCATTTGCACCCTATGGGAACTTTGTTTTGAGGCAATTCTGTTAATTCCCATGTGTCATTCTTCATTATAGAGTTATATTCTTCATTCATTGCATCTCTCCATTCTTCATATTCTTTAGCTTCCTCATAGCTTGAAGGTTCTACAACATTCATAACAAAAGAGATTAATGCATAATCTTTATACCTTACAGGTACCTGACTTTGACGTGATGACCTTCTTGGAGTTTTACTACTTTCATCTTTCTTTCGGCTTTGCAGAGTCTCCTCTCCTCTCCTTGGAGTGTCATGACTACTTGATGCTACTTGCTCTTGAACTTGTACTCGTTCCTGTGCTTGTTCCTGTTCTTGTTCAACACTTGTATCTAATTTGACATAATCATCAATATCATGCCATACACTAGTATTATTTATTTTATCACCTTCATTTGCATTCTCATGAAACACCACATCCCTACTTGCAAGCAGTCTATGAGTACTAGGATCAAACAACTTGTATGCTTTCTGATTATCACAATAACCAATAAATATGCACTTAATTGACTTTGCATCAAGTTTTCTTCTTTCATCTTTTGGAATATGAGCAAATTCCTTGCAACCAAAAACTCTTAAATGACTCACTTTTGGTTTGTACCCATAAAATGCTTCAAAAGGTGTTTTAAGCTCTAAAATTTTGGTTGGACTCCTATTTTTCAAATAAACAACAGTGTTAATGGCTTCAGCCCAAAAACCATTAGATATATTTTTACCTTGAAGCATACTACGTGCACATTCAACTAGTGTTTTGTTTTTCCTCTCAGCAACTCCATTTTGCTGAGGTGTATGTGGCACTATAAATTGTTGCAGAATCCCATTGCTTTTACAATATTGATTAAATTCTCTTGATTTGAATTCTCCCCCCTAATCAGATCTCAAAATTTTGATGTAATTACCAGTTTGTTTTTCCACCATACTCTTAAATTATTTAAAGTACTCAAAAACATCACTCTTCTTTCTTATGAAATAAACCCATGTATACCTAGATCTATCATCCACAAAAATAAGAAAATACCATGCTCCACCAATAGATCTAGTTTGCATAGGTCCACATACATCAGTATGAATTAATTCAAGTATTTCCCTTTGCCTTTTTTCTTTATGTATAGGAAATTCCTCCCTATGTTGCTTGCCAAGTACACATGCTTCACATTCAACACGATCATTCTTCAAAACAGGAAGACCTTTAACCATTGTGTTCTTTTGAAGTAGCATTAAATCTTTGTGATTTAGATGTCCATACCTTTGATGCCGTAAATCTACTGTTGATATTGTTGTAGATGCCAACGCTTGATGACTTTTCCTAGTCACATCCAACTTATACAAGTCTCCAACTCTGGTTCCTGTGGCAATAACCTTGTAATTATCTTGAATGTCTTTCACTACACACTGTGATTTAACAAATTCCACCTTCAAATCTTGGTCAGCAATAGTAGAAACAGAAATTAAGTTCTTTTTGATACCAGGAACATACATCACATTATGGATCTATCTCTCTTGTCCATTAGGCAAATTCACACCTATTACTCCATAACCTTAAACTTTAAGTGATCTGTTATCTCCTAGACAAACATATGTTCCATCAATGTTTTCATAATATTCATCAAACCACTCCTTATTACAAGACATATGGAGTGATGCACCAGAATCAATGAACCAAGCATTCACATCATCATTTTCCACAGACAATGCAGCATCAGAAACAAACAATTTAAGATTTTTAAATCTATCATTGATTGAGGTATCTTTGTCCACAAAATTTCCATTATGCCTTCTATTTCTTTGCCTAGACTCATTATATTTCCTTTTATAACAATCTTTAGAATGATGCCCAGGTTTACCACAATAATAACAATCATCATTTCTCTCATGGATTGGAAATTTAGACTGTGTCATACCTTTTTGTTTTGCTTGAAACTATGCCTCCTTTGTTCTTGTCCCATGGCTTGCCTCTATATGGATATTTTCCCTTGGCTACCAATGCCAAATCTGAACTACTAGAGCCCAAATTAAAGCTCTTCATCCTCTCCTCCTCTTGTAGAAGAATTCCTGTCAATTCATCAAATGTAGGGGGTTTCTCTCTAGCTGAAAGACTTGAAACAAAAATTTGATAATCTTGCACTAAGCCATTTAATGTGATGGTGACTAAGTCAGTACTAGACACCTTTTCACCAATATCTCCTAACTTATCACTTAAATCTTTGACACGAGATATGAAATTGCTTATATTTTCATTTGCTTCCATTTTTAGAGATAAAAGCTTAGTCTTCAAAAACAAGATCTGGTTTGTATTTGTTGTTTCATACAAACCCTTTAACGTATCGCATGTTTCTTTTGATGTCTTGCAATCTCTGATGTGAGGAATAATGTTGTCCGTTATGGACATACACAACAACACCTTTGCTTTCGTCTCCCTTCTCTCCCAATCTGGAATAGAACCTACAATAGTGGGTTTGGGCTCATCCCCACTCACAATGGACCACAAATTATAACCTTCTAAAATAGTTAGTAACTTGAATTTCCAATTCACATAATTTCCTCCATCAAGTTTGGTAGATTCATTCAAATAAGTATCAGGTAACAAATTTGCCATGATGAACAAAAAAACTTTCTCCAATCACCAAAATGCAATTTTTTTTTTTTTTCAATAGACAACAAGTAATTCCTTGCAAATTTACTTAATAACGCTAAGCTTTAACAGTTGACCACCATTATACACACTAATTTGAACAAGATTTGCTAGAAATCACAAATATGTTCACTGTTAAGATCTCAGTCAAACTCATCATTAGTGCGCTTTGATATTGATCAACCAGATATCCTTCAGCCACGCACTATCACTTCCTAGTTATCAACCAAAGAACGACTCACGTGACACGTCTATGCCAGCGTAAAAATTCTAGATTTACAATTTTTTCCCTCGGATACGAATTAGAACGAAGCTACCATTAAAACACCAAGCTACTTGAAACTAAAATGCAACGCGATTTAGAACGACACCACCATGAAAACACTAAGCTACTTTATGATGATATTTACTTGAACACCGCTTTTTAAGCTCAAATATACAGGAGGACCAATGTAAATAATGCATCAATGACTCTAATCTAGTTGCTATCATTCTCATAATTTTTCGAACGCCATAGTCTGCATCGTTAATGTCACATTATAAGACAGTACCACAATTTCCTAACCTCAGGGAACTGGCTTCCTTTTGCTCAGCCCTCCGCCAAGACCACCTCCAGCGCCACCACCAAGGCCACCACCAGCACAACCGGGACCTCCCAAGCCACAGCACACAACTCCAACTCACACCACCGAGCCCTTCTTTGCACGGCTCACCAACACAAAGCTCACAGCTCTTTACCAGCGCTTGACCTCACACCTGCTATGATACCATATCAAAGAGCAGAGACTCAAACTCAGAACTCAACAACTTGCCTTCATTCGCTGATTAAACATGTATTTATACAGGGCATAGATCTTTCTAGAGTTCGATGGGGTTGTGGCTTCTTCAGGAAGCTTTGCCCATTGCCAATGAATTCTAAAACTTGCATTAAATCATATGTTGAATTCTGACTGCTGTAATAATGTGGGTAGTTGGAATTAGTTCATTCCAACAATTTGTTATTTGAAATGGTATTGTTTAAATGAATATTGTCTTTCCTGAACATGTTCCCATTTCAGGTTGTGTTTCTTCACTTACGGGTATTTCCTCTGCCCCAATCGTTTTTATAAGATATCTCTTTATTTTGCTATCTTTTCTCGATCGACATTAAGATATGGGTTATATTTTTGTCATTTAACTTGTTTCTTGCAATTTGTGTTGTGTTGGTCTTGTGAAGTTAAGGGAGTATGTTGATGATACAGAGGATTACATCAACATCATGCTAGATGACAAACAAAATCAGCTTTTGCAGATGGGTGTAATGCTGAGTACAGCAATCCTTTTGCTCAATTGTCCCATTGTTGTAGTTGGAGTTTTTGGCATGAATTTCAGATTGGCTTATTTGATCAAGGAATTGGTGGCACCCCCCAGTTTTTGGAGACTGTTCTTGGTAGCATAGCCGCATGTGTAGTTCTCTATATTATTGCGATTACTCTGGAACAGTTCGACAAAGCGAAACGCATTTTATTGTTATTGGTTGGGGGTAAAACGAGGTGATTACTTGAATGAGGTGTTACTCTGCAACAGGTTCAAAGAGACATATTTTATTAGCTAATGAGTCACAAGATGACATGACTATTTTCTATTCTTGATATGTCTTCCTTAATGACTTCCAGCAAGGCCATGATAATTTTAAACATATAACAAGAACAAGAGTCACTGTAAATATTTCAGCTTTGATCTTTTAAGTATAAATTGCGAGGGAAATGGATAAAAGGATTCCTCCTTTGGACACTGTAGAGTTTGCGTCCTGTTTATCTGTTGTATATTCCAACCATTTCGTTGTTCCTTATTATAATCAGCATTTAGATTTGAAAACTTGGTTCCTCAATGTGCAAGCTATTTATCTATTTCATACTAGCTTGTTTACAGATGCCTGCTTTTCTTTGGTATTCTTTCGTCAATTAAGTTTGGGTTTGAGTTTCATTAAAACAATTGGCTGTACTAATTATTGAATGCCCAATTACAGTATTTCTATTTTCCACGTAAGCCTTATGGACTCAATTCCTTAGGATTGCTGGTTATAATAAAATTGGCCGTACTAGATTTTGAATGCCCAATTGCAGTATTTATATTTTCCACGTAAGGCTTATGGATTCAATTCCTTAGGATTGCTGGTTGTAGTAAGTATCTTTACAGAACAACCTACCTGGACGAGAAACAATACATTCCACTTGCATGGACTTAGATAATTAAATCCATTTAAGTGCCCACGGGGAATGAAAAATAAAAATTTTGCTCATTTATTTATGAGCATGTGCAAGTATTGATGGTCCAAAATGATTAAACACAAAACCCCAAAACATGACTAAAAAGATTATGTGGACATTAATGTTCAATATGGGAAAGACTCTCTAATGAAATACTATGTTGTTTAATGGTGAGTGTTGCATTTTGAAAATGCAATCATGACATATTTTAATGGTTTTTCTCTCTCATCAAGCATGGTAGAATATGTAATATCCTTTCTCATCTTATTATTTTACATTATGTTATTATTTTGCTTTCTAAGTAATTGATTTGTGTGCCTGATTCTTATAAGAATTTTTGGTATATGTACAAGGTATGTGTATGCTAGTTACATACCCATAATTACACTAGTACTCTATTATATTAGATTATTTATCAATGGTTAAGTTTGATCAGTGAATAAGTTATGATTAACCTTAAGTTTGATTGACGATCAAGCATATGGTTAGCTTTAACCTAGATTAATAGCTAAAATTGATTAGTAATTAATTAACCTTTAATCATGACTTATAATTAATAAATCATATTATAACATGATTTATTTAATACTTAAATTAATATGATTCTTATGAATCCAGAGGGTTGAATGACATTATAAGATATTATTATTTTATCTTTTCTATGCCCTGACATGATGGTCTTCCTCGAATTAAATTTTGCATAAGAGGGTTGGTAACATTCATTGGGTTACGAGAGGTCTTGGGAGAACTTGGGGAGGAGAGGGGAGAATTATTTTCTTTGGATGGGGGGAGAGGTTTTCATTGTCGGATAAAGAGTAAGGGATTAATTTTGGTGTTGGGCACAAGAAGGGTGTTGACACGGGGATCTTGGACACACTACAGTTGCAGTTTGGACTTGGGCTTGGAGGGCTAGGGAACATGTAGAGGTTCCTTGAGCTAGGAACCCAAATAGAATTTCCTAGTTGGTAGGGTGTAACACTCCCTCTCACCCCTTTGAACTACCTCAGCTACAAAAGGTGTTACTTATTGAATTTACTTGACCTCCAAGGTCTATTATGAAGATTGAGTCACAAAAGTCCTTTTTTTACAAATTCAAATATTAAAACCATTACCATCATCGCATTCAGCTCATTGAGAGTTTTTCGGCGACATAAATTTCATCTCAATTTGACTCTTGTATTGAAAGTAATGTTCCCTTGAAGCTTAGCCAAGCATATTAGGCAACACGAACATTGAGTTGCCATGTGGCACCCATGTGGTATTGCCATGCCAGCTCAAACACGAGCCCCACCTGACCCTTCCCCATTGTGCTTTGTGACATTACATCGCTACGTCCATTTCCGAGTTCTCGAATACCAAAGTGGTTTTACAATGGGGTTTCATCTTTCAAACCCCCCTGTTAACTCACGACAAAACAAGGGGGCCCTGGGGTAAATGTAGATCGTCAATCATTCCTTACAGTGACTGTACTACCATGATGTGGTGTCCTTTTTAAACGTGTGACTTGTTACCCACCAAAAGTGGGTGACCCCATAGAAGAATTTTTCTCCTGTCATCTCTTCCAACCAGCCAAATAGCAATCCCTGCAACCACCACTAGCCAAAGATGATGTTGCTCCACCACCTGCATTATTCATATGTCTTATGACCCACCTCAAGAGCACATGAATGAAAGTGGACTTCCGATAAAAAGATACTTTATTCATTTTCCCATCAGGTGCTTATGCTTGTTTGTATTTGGGATTTTGGCATGGATTATGGGGTGACCTGGAAGAAGGGGTTTTGGTTGTGATCTTGTTCCCTCATTTTTATGGGGGCTTAATCTTTTATCCTAATCAAGTGGGACCACCCCCAATGGCCCAATGGGTATAGGAGGGGCATTACTTGGGAACCCTTGATTAAGATAGTGTGTTCCATCCATTCAATTCCATACTTATCACTTTCCATCTTACATTACAAGCCCTATATTCCACCTTCTTTCTTCGGGTTCAACTAACCATTGGTTCTTTTGGATTTGGCGCCCATACATCCTCATACCAGGGTAGGGCCCAAAACTTGGCCCTGGGAGGTTGATGAAGCTAAAAGAAAAGGAAAAAGCATATGTTGGCCACAAAGAAATATAAAATAAAGAATATCAAAATTCAAAATATGGCTAGGACATACGTATAAGCACGTGGACAATATCCTAACATGAGCTCTACCTCACCCCTTATGGCCATCACCAGTACTTGAGCACCTATTTCTCTTATACATCATGAAAGGAACCCTTGCATCTCCCAACCCTGATGGGCAATGAATTGCCTCACCGTTAAGGGGTAATACAATTGTTATACATCATCCAAAATAATATCTAACCCTTTGTGCTACAAGCAATAATATAAAGAAAAATCGTGAAAAAGTAAAAGGCACACAAGAGGGGTGGGAAAAATAAAGGTCAGGTTGGTAACTCATGCTTCCACAATTACTCCCTCCTCACATCTATACCCTTGGGATGTGGATCCCCATCATGATGGTCCCTTTGACCATGGAACTTGTCCATGAAGTCTTCTCCCCTTTGTTACCATCATTGTTCACCATTGTTCACATGACACCTATTGGTTGAAGGTTGTATTGAGAAAATGTCACTTCCCCCTGGGGCCTAGAAAATCCTAATAGGGTTTCCCTTTAGCCCCTCCTACCCAGGGAGGTAACACCATTGTGACTTCAAATCCCCATATTTAGAAGGGAATCCTTGTTTAAAGTGTTAAAAATCCCATTACTTTCAATCTTGGTCCACTTAGATGCAAAAATTATTATTGTACCTGATGATTTTTTGCTTTCACTAAACTTTGTGATGTGATCGTTAGGTGGTTCCACAGTTGGGGCCTAACCACCTTAAATGGTACTAGGTTTCAATAGAAGTGGATTGACACCAATATGTGAGGCATTGAGAACCATGGCACTCTAAGCAGCGACAAAACATCATATACACCCTTGGGCACCTCCAACACCCACAAATTTTTGGCACTTTCCCTTGCATTTCATGATTTTTGAGATGATGCACCTAGATCCAACATGCCCCTAGTTGGCCTTAGCATTTTATGAGAGATAGTAGCTCATTTAGGGTCCAGATGAGGATGGTGTCACCCCATGAGACATGGGACGGCTAACACCACCTTGGAAGCCATCAACGTTGGGGTAGAGATGAGCACTATGGCCATTTGGAGATTTGTGAGACCACCTTTGTTGCCCCTAAACGAATTTTGGGGTCCACATAGGGAGATCGAGAGAAATTTAAGGACCAACCTTCAAAAGATGATTTTAGAGGGCTTCTACACCACTCTTGGCACCATAATCCATCAATGCATGCCTTAGAAGGACCTACACATGGATGGCGTCAGCAGAAAGTGCCCTACGACTCAAACATGTGGGCAAATATTTTGTGTTTTGTCCAAGCTAGTAGTTTGGCTTGTGATCTAACTTGTCATTGTGACATAATTTATTGTTTGTAGGGGCTCTAGGCTAAAATAAACACGGGTCCTCCTCATACAAATATAGGAAAGGTTCATTTTGTATGTTGAGTATTTCAGCCAATTGTGATTTGGACCTTCTTGTCTTGTGGAGAATTCAGATCTATGAATGCATTTTGACATTTGGAGTTGATTCTTTGGAGCCATTGTCTTGGATCAATGAATGGGTTTTCATGTATGTTATCTTGTAAGTAAGCATTGCATTGGATAAATATTTTCTATATGTCTAATGTATGGAATGTTTTGACTCTAATGTTTTCAATTGTACCCTAAATTATTGAAAATATCTTTAATGGAATATAGATCTCATTGTTTCATACATTACTTAAGAATAACATGTGAATGACATCCTAGTGGTGAACTTTGATTAGCTCTCCCATAAAAATCCTTGATTCATTGCATAGGTAATTGTGAGGATTGTTGATGCTAGGTCATCAATTATTCTTCTTCCTTAGCAACTTTTGGCTATCCTCTCAACTCATAGACTCCATAATCCCAAGGAATAAGGGCACATGCCTATTTTTTTGGTGATCAAACTTATTTTTCATCCATAAATCTTTCCATCCTTTCCCTTAACCTAATTTGGCCCCTTTAAGGCCAAGCTCTCAAACTAGGGGTTAGTGCAAATTTCGAGGCAATGAAGTTTTTTGGCATTGGAGAGTCTAAATTCCAAGGTTATAGCTGGTTGCCTCAAAATCAATCCTCTTGGTAGGAATTCACTTAAATTTTTCCCACGCACTTTCTTGACCTTATCGTTTTCCTTAGTGAAAACCCTAGGTTGGTGTTGCTTCAACTTAGGGGCTTATTTAAGGGTTTCTTGCACCTTTGTCTTGTTGAAAAATCATTGTTAGAAACCCTTTCTTGGCATCTTGACCTTGGGCCTTCCAAACTATCAACCAATCAATCAAACCCTAGGTCATAGATTTCCATTCTTAGGCATCTCCAAGGAAAACAAATTTCCTTTACCATTGTTTGATACCTTGTACTTAAGTTGAGCCTTTCCCTTGGAAGCCTCTCAGTCATCCTATACCATGCACCTAGAATACCTATTAGGTGATCTATTCACATATCGAGACTCCTCCCATCAGTGAAAATCCATAAAGAGAACTGCATTTTGGCTGTGGCAACAATGGGCCACTACCCCATTGTTGTCTATTGGTCTATTATTAGACTTCTAGGGTACCCATCTCCAAGGTATGCTACATTTTATGGCAACATTTCTAGCGCCATTTCCATGCATGAAGTGAGTTTGTCTCCTTGTAATTTGAAGTCTTATCTTTACCCTTTGAAGTGGGACTATCTCTAACGACAAGATAAATCACCTTCTGGAGACTCTTGACTCAATTCATATTTCATCCCCTAGTACCTCTTTTGAGGATACGCCTAAATTTATATCTCCATGAACAAGAGGCACTACTAGGAGGGATGTGGAGGTAGGTACTCCTATCAAGCCAACCACCTCCCTAGTTAGGCAACTTTTTCTCGATCCTCCCCCCATGGCTAACATGAATAGGTCGTGGATCCTCGTTCCCTTTAAGCCATTGGACTTTACTAGGAACCCTAATGCTCCTCATATTTTTCTTGATATATATCATGAATGGTTGCCTAGGTTTAATGGTAATGAAACAACCACTGCTGAGAGACATATTCACAATTTCTATTGGGAAATTGGTCCTATGTATATTGATCATAAAGATGTGGTTATGATGTTTTTTCCCTCTCTTGATGGAGATGCTAGGGATTGGTACTTTAGCATGCCTTAGGGAAGTGTCACTAACTCGGAAACTTTTCATGAGGCTATCAAGAAAAGGTGGGCAACAGAGCAAGATGTAGGTATTCTTCTCAACAAATTTCTTGTTGTAGTGAAAATCGAGAAGGAAACTATTAAGGATTTTGTTTAGATATTTGACAACCTCCTCAAGGAAGTCCTTGATAAGTTCAAAACTTCTAACGTTATCATCCTCGACAGGTTCATAAAGGATTGTAATGGGCACCTAACTTATATCCTAAAAGATAAGAAACGCCAAACCTTGGTTGATGCAATGAAAATCGTTATTGAAGCTGAACAAAATGTAAGTGTTTCTCGAATATACATGTTCAAATACCCTAGGGCCAAGGTCTAGTCCAAAGCCAAGCTTAGGTCCCAAGATGACCCCATTATACAATCCTTTTCCCAAAATCTTGATACCATTGAAATTAGACAAGGGAAAATATCCCTCATGAATAGAATGAATGTGGTTGAAATAAATCAAGTTTTTAGGTCAAGTTTTCCTCCAAGGAACCAATTCAATAAGGACAAATTATTCCCTAGGAAAGCCACCAAGGAAGACCACACCACGCTACAAAATATCCCAAACACCCATTAGAGAACTTTTGAGGTCTAAAATGGGCCTCCTAAGAAAATGTACAACCAAAATATACTTTATAAGAACCAATAGGATTCAAGATGATGATGTCAACCATGGGGGATGATTCACCATTTTCGGGGTAAAAAAGTAAAAAGATTAAAAAATAATAAAATAATAAAACTACCTTTTCAACTTGTATTTGTTAAATTTTCTCATTGTTTTATGTTGTATCAATTACTTTAGCCCAATAAACATTTTCATTAACAATGCATCCAATTATTAGCAGTATAATCAATCATAAATGTATCTGAAGAAAGAACAATGTATGCAGTGACAAATAAGACAACAACACAACCATAAGAAACGGAAAATTGGTCCAAGACCGGGGAAAAATCCCACAAAGGGGAAACCCTTTCAAATCTTCTTCTTTAGTAGATCGACATAAAAGGATTTCAACAAAAAGTACAATGAGCCCATTACATATGACTTGCAACAGATAACAATAAATCATATCTACAAATTTGTTATAACAACAGAGAAACCCAGATCTACCAGATCACTGAAGCCAGTTGATGCCAAGATGTCAAAACCCTAGATTTGAACTAGGTCACCTTCATCAACACTGTCTGTGAGTGACTGAAACTTCTGGGTCGCTCTCACAAATACAGTATGCGAGCGATTGTGATTGCAAAGTCGGTCCTAGGAGGTTTCTATGTGTGTGACTTTGGCACTGAACTCCAAAGGTCCAAAGTCGCTCCCTTTCCAAGCTATGCGAGCGACCAACAAACCAAAGTCACACCCTTTCCGAGCTGTTCAAGCGGCCGAGAAGACCGGGTTGCTCCCAGGGTTACCTTGTATGAGCGACCGAGGACCGAAACTTTCATATCTATCTCTGAACCTAGAGTCGCTCTCAATGAACTGTCTCCGAGTGACCAAAGAGCCAGAGTCACTACTTTGCCTACTTTGTGCTTGCGACTAGGGATGAAAATGTCTTGATCTGTGCTTGCGATTAAGATCTAGAAAACCCAAACTTAGAGCGAACCTTTCGCCTCTAATTTCGAACCCTGTGCAAACTCCTTCCAACTTACCTATATGAGCCAAGACAAAATAGAAGAATAGAAAGATGATCATGATGTGATCAAATGAACTTGAGGTCGCTTCCTTTTATAGGTTTTCCTGAGGGTTAACTTGAGGTTAAGATTGACCCAAGCAGTTACAAGGTGAAGAATTCAAGAAGCTAATCATTAATTTGGGAGTTAATTTGGAAGATAAGGAGGCCATCGAAACTCTAATGGAGAATACAAAGTCTGAAATGCAATCTCTAATGAAAAAAATTGAAAATTCTTGGGACAAAACATGCTCAGACAATCGAGCTAGCTCATGTAGAAAAACAAAAGCAACAAATAATGACACAAATGATGGAAAGAAACCAAGAAATTGTGATTCTTACATAAAAGGTAAAAGAACTGGAAGAATCTATACAAAAACATGTTTGTACTATTGTTATTTGAGCTAAATCAGAAGACCCTGCAAAGAAGTTGACAAGAGTGATGACTGAGCTAAAAAATTCAAAGGTTGAATTGAAGAAGACTCAAGATTATTTGTATCTGAACAAGGCACAACTGAAAGAAAAATAAAAAAAAGTATTGAATATGGCTAATGAAGATAGTGCTAAGTGGGAAAAAAAGTATAAAGAGGCATAAGATGAAATTAAAGAATTAAAGGCTAGGTTGAAGGGTAATATGTCCCTAATAGTAGCTAGAAAAACCATTTGGGACAATATTATCAAGGAAGTTTGTGCTATATGGAAATGCATCCACATTATTGTGCAGCAAAATATTGGAGTCAAAAGGGTCTGAAATGGCCATTTATACACGTAAAGAATAGATCCATAAGGAGGTGTCAAAGGCCGAAAAAATGATCAAGTTTCCAAATGAATAAACAACGACAGAGTTGAGGGCATTGGACATTTCAAACAAAACTGGAATAATCATAGAAATTAATAAGGTGGTTGAAAATAATATCTTTCGTATTCAATCTAAAAAAGACTAAAGGAGGTTCAAAGACCAATTATCTTATTTGATTCCAAATTTTATCAAAGAATGGTCCTACCAAATTGTTGGAATCAATAAGGTAATTTACTTTCAAGGGATCTATATGAAAAAGAACTGGTAGAAACTAAAATAAAAGTGGACAGATCTCATGAGAAGAGTACAGTATTGAAAGGAAAGACTATAATAAATTACCTACAGAGGAATTTTCAATTGTTATGGCTGGTAAAGACATTGTTTGCTACTAAGCCCAATTTCACAAAAATTAAAAATGTGTAGGTTGCATATCAGAATATTATTTTGTGCCCCCTCCCAAACCAAGTGATTTGGAAAAAGTGTGAACAATTGATTACTCCTATGCAATTTTGGGTTGTGAAACTAGGAGTTCCTTCTCAAACTCAAAGTTCCACCCCTCATGCTACTTCTCTATAATGAGATACTTTATTTTGTAAATTTTGAGACTTTTATTTTTAGAGAATAGTTAAAATAGTTAGGGAAGTTTTGACATTTATATTATAATTGTTTTGATGTAATCTTTAAAAAGACAGGAGAACCACTGAAGGAGGTTTTGAATTTTGAAAGCTCAGAGACTTTTCTGCAGATATTGTGTAA
Source organism: Pinus taeda (assembly GCA_000404065.3). Taxonomy (NCBI): domain Eukaryota; kingdom Viridiplantae; phylum Streptophyta; class Pinopsida; order Pinales; family Pinaceae; genus Pinus; species Pinus taeda. The sequence goes on from APFE030936139.1 coordinate 125,916, forward strand.
TGCGCAAGTGATTTTGGAAGTTGACTAAAGTTTATCAAATTGATTCCAAAATATTTGTTTCTCGCTCTATGTGTGTTTCTGTGTGATTTGTTCAGTTTTATTCTCCCTTTCTGAAGTATGTGTATGATTACAGCTAGTTGTTTACTTTGAAAACATATTTATCTATGAATTTATTCAAAATTTGATTAAGGTACTTGTAATTGTTAAAAGAAACCTTAATAAAGTGCTTCACTACTTCATCGCTACGTTTTCCCTTTCATTACATAAAAAATATTTTCTTCTAGGGTTTATTATATTGGATTCAGTAATATCCCAGCGTAGAAAATATTTTTCTTTAATATCTTCCTACTATTTTGCAACTTCAAAATACAATGTGATCACTAATACAAGGCCAACTTGATGGTTTTCAAACTTCCAAGATTGAAGTCTCATTACACTTAAAGGGTTTGTCTTTGGACATAATTTAACAAAATATTTATCTTATTTGAGAAGTTGTCCTAGGGATTGGTTCCCCTTCATCGAGGAATTGTCTCTAGGGAGACAACATCATGAGTGGCATATGGAGTTAAGTCTAAATTTATAATCATTAAGCCTCAATGATTATTTAATTACATGGTATGATATTTTCACTCATTACATTAATTATTTAATATGATACTCCATGATATGCTTACACATTATACATAAACCATTTAGGGTATTGCCTCATCCTACCATCATTTGGCTAATTTTTGGAAACCCTCCTCAAGTTGGGTTGGATTAACTAAATGAACCAATTGTTTTCTAAATAGTGAGACAACCAATTGTGATTCACCTTTGATATATAGCTTGGAGTTTTTCCTTCTTCTTACATTAGTCCAAAATCTAAGGAGAAAACCTCTTCAAAATTCTTATTGTTCACTCCCATATATCCCTCATAAAGGTGGATAATTGTGCTAGAGTCCAACTGGAAGACTCCTCTAAAACCTTCCAAATTAGGGTTATCCTTCAATTCTCTATTGGAATTATGCTTGCTAAATAAATCCTATAGGAAGGACTAATGAAGAGGAGAGGAGGAGTGTAACTGAAAAATAGAAACTAAGGTTATTCTAATATTCTGAGTGAGCTACAATACTCATAACACTAAGACATTTGATTCTAACACCTCACAATTTGAGGAGGACCATGGATAGATGAGATTGTTTTCCTTTAATTTGTTAGGAAGGATCTTTGAGAGTGATTCCAAGGGGGTACTGAATGCTTGGAATATTTTTTTATTACACCATTCCATGTTATCCATAAGAGTAATCCTTAGAGTAGGGACTAGGATCTAATGAGAATTGGACTTGCAAGGGGTGAAGATCACAAAAGAGAGAGGGTGTTGAGAATGTTTGATTGGTATCTACTTCTTTCATAAAAGTGAGTTTTCCATAGCTATCTGAAATCATCATAGAGAGGGAAAATATTAAATAGATGTTCATTGGTTTCTTGTTTTTGTTTGTTGTGATAGAGAAATCAAAGTGAAGGCCTTGTGAATCCTTTGGAGATAAATTTGTTGCATGTAATATTTTTTAATGAGAAAGGAGCTATATAACGTGCTCATATAAAGCACTTGTATCTTTCAATGGTGGAGATTTACCCCGCAGTGATCGACATATGTCATTTCATTGCATACCCCCCCGGGTCACTTGCTCCATGTTTAACAAGGGTTGGGGGGGGTGGGGTGGGGGGGGGTTCCACAAAAGGTGTTTCTAAACCCACTGAAGCTATGTGGTGCATGTTGTTAATTTTTCACACTCCCCCCCCCTCCCCTTTAAACCCATAAATGGTTCCGCTAATTAAAGCCTTCCGCAAAATTTTGTATACCTCCACTATGTTAGAGGCCTATTAACTACATTTTTCTCACTTCCATTTATCAATCCCATAAATAGTTAGTCATTAAGGCCTACATTATGAAAAAATATTTTTTTAGATTTTAAACAACATGACTAACCACTCATACAAACATTTCATGTTTTTGAAAGCAAGTTTCTACATATCCTCTTCTTTGACTCAAACCTAGTGATTTGTATACTTTAAGTCCAACTTGGTGAAGTCTTTGGCTTGTTGCAACTAATATAGTAGATCATATATCATGGGGGGAGAGGGAGTACCTATTCTTGAGCATAATTTTATTTAATGTCTTTTAATCAATACACATGTGCCAAGTCCCATCCTTCTTTTGCACAATGATGATGGATGACCCACATGGTGAGGTACTTGGTAGAATGACACCTTATTCTAGTAGTTCCTACAACCTATTCTTCACATCACTTTCCTTTATGAAATACTACTTGTACAACTCAATGTTTGACAATGGAAAATTTGGAAATAGTTGGATCTCATGCTCCAATTCCCTCCTGGGTAGAGACCCCTTGGGCTCATTGAACACATTTTTGTATGCATTTAACAACTCTTCTAGTTGTTTTTTGTTCCTTATTACATCCCTCTAGGGATGACTTAGCTCTCATGGACTCTTCTACAAACTAATTTTCTCATAAAAGCAATAAAGAATATTTCTTGCTAGGATTGATCAATTTCTTGTTCTAGTTGGCCCTTACTAGTGAGATCTTCGACTTGCCCTTATGTGCATTTATGATGAAGGATTTCTTGTCCTTGATTAGGTTGTATTGGTTGGATCTCCACATGAATATAATTTCATGCATGTAAATATATGAACTCCAAAACACAACACCACATACATATAATGGAACTACATCCAATTCTACTTCATCAATAAAGTCATCATTGAAATATATATATATAATTTATATATATAATATATATATATAATATAAATTGATTTTGCATTATTTGGTTACCTTAGTGATCTCCTCCTCCTTATTGACCCATCATAATGGATATGGACTAGGATGATCATGAATCTTCAGTCCCTATTTTTTCACCATATCTACTTCTATGAGATTCAACTATGATTTTGAGTCAAATAGAGCATCAATTTTTGTCCTCTTGATCTATATCTTTGTATGGAAGAGTCTGGTCATTTCCTTCTCTTGTTGTTGTTGAAGGCTACTTAGATTCACATCCTTTTGTATTGATGTACAAGAAATCTTCTCATCCGAGTCCAATTTGATTTCTGATTAGTTTCTTGAATCAATGACCATGAGATTTGTCTTCTTAGTATCTCTCTTTTTGTTCTTTGAGTTGAGCTCTAGATGCAACTTCCAATACTTCTCCTTTGTATTATTGTCAATGCTACAATGATTGAAGTGGTTGTTGGGATCTTTGATTTGGTGCGTTGTGGTTGTTTTATTTTTGTCTTTTCCCCCTTTCCATTTTTTCTCCCCCTCCTTGTAAGCTTCTTGATGCTCCTTCTGCACTTACCCACTTAATTTCCCTTTCTTCTAGCCCATGTTCTCCAAGTATTGTGCCTATACACAAGCCACGTCCACCATTTTGGGTTTGAACAACATCACTTGCTTCCAAAAGTGGTTGTTTAGAACCCCCAAATACTTGAGGAGTACCTCTGAGGTATTTGGGGAGATACACAACAGTACGACTATCTTTCTAAATTTTGTGGTGTACTCTTGTAAACTTTTCCCTTGTCTCCGCATGAACTAATGCCATTGAATCCATTGGTCCTCTACATACCCGATAGGGTAAAACTATGACTTTATGAGAGTTTTGAAATCCTCCCACTTAGTCACTGGAGGATCTCCCTCCAACCTTAGGGTTTCTATGTGGATTTGCCACCATGTCAGTGCATGGCCCTCTAATTTAAATTGAGCAAATGAAATATTTTGTTCTCCCTCTATATGATGAACACTAAAATAAACTTCCAAAGTTTGCATCCAATGATTTATCTTTAGAGCATAAATATCACCTTTATATGGCTTGATGTTGAACTTCACTTATATTTTGAATAGGGACTAAGAACAGTTCATGGAACTCAAACTGGGTTGTACCTTTTAGGGTTATTTCTTAGATTCCTTATATGGTTCCTCCCAATTTGTCAATTTCCTCTCTAATTTAATATTTGCATTAGAACCCCCATCTTCTTTGAGTATCCTGAACTTATTGGTAAGGGCTCCCATGAGGAGCCTCACATTACAATTTATATGTATGACATGTGCTTCCATCCATGCAAACCTCTCCTCTACAGGATCTTGAGGGTTCACTGGTCATGGTTGGGATTTTATGATTTTAGGCTTAGCTAGTTTTGATCCCCTACAACTCACCACAATATACCCAAAAAATGTTGCTTTGATACCAATATGATCCATAAACTTCTATGGATTTTCCACTGGACAATTCATCACAACATATCTTCTAAATTTATAATGAAAATCTGAAATCTATGTTATAAGGGTTATTTTCCTTATACTTTTGGATTATTAAGTTACATTTTTTTGTGCATGTAACTTAGAAATGTAGAAAATACAAAAAATATAATCACTCATAACCATAATAACACAAGATGTAACTTGGGAAACCCTTTCAAGAGAAAACCCATATGGAAGGCAAGGTTGCTTTGCTCTCTCTTTCTCTGAATGGAAATGGATGAAAATAAAAAGAAGGGAGGCTTGTTGTCCATGGGCTAGTACAGTGAACAAATCCTTTCTATTTGTTCTCTCCCTATCCACTCTTGGCTACTTTATTCACTTATGGAACAAAATTCACTTGAATAGAATGGAGCCCCTTTTCCTCCTAGTGGCTCAATTATAACACACCATAATAGCCTACTAGTGGTTAAGTTTGACTCCTTCAACTCTTAACAAGAGTTGCAAGATCAACTCTCTTCTAGATTATTATTCATCATGATCACATGGCTAGCCCTATTTCCTTGAAAAATGGGGCATGATGTGGCATCTGCTCGAATCATGGTGGTAAAAACAGGAAGGTCAACATATGGGTGACATAACTTTTGCATACGAACTCCAACCAAGGTGATTCTTGCTCCATTGGAAAGGTATTTGTGTGTAGAATAGTGACGGGGTGTGACACTTAAGTGGCAAAGTTTTACCCTCTAAATTCGTCGTTTGATCCCTCAAACTGCTTCGAGAAGGTTTCATACCCGAATTCACCAAATTGAGACCCGCCAATAAAAATGGTCCTATAACCTAATTCCTCCACTTTTTCCACTCTAAAAGCATCAAGATGGGTGACAAATAATATAATGATCCAATTTGGATCAAGTGAGGACACATCTCTATGTAGGAAATTAGTTTATTACATGTTTCACCTGCATATTGAGATTGTCTCTACATTTATATTCATCTTGGGATTGTTCATAAAAACAATAATGGGAGACACATCTTTATGTACAAAATCTATTGTACTCTATTGAAAAACACAATTTGTTACATTTTTTAAAAGATGGAGAAGTGGTTGGTATTTCATTGTGATACATACATGTTTGCATATTAAAAAATTAGGAATAATGGTTTTATTGGCAGAAAGTGATACATTTTGAGTATTAGCCAATTATCAACTAGAAGTATGTGGAATAGGATGATGATGTTAAATCAAACAATAATCCATGGGAAACACAAAAAATGCTAGACGAGGATAGAAAAGCCAAAGACAAAACAAAACAACAATGAAATGATGTGAAGAGGTTGTAAGGAAGACAAAATAGTGTTTACATCATGTAATTTAATCATGGGTGGGATCAATGTACTTAAATTAGATACACACAACCATAATGAAGACACATAAAACATAAAAAATTCACTTGCAATTTAAATGACTTTGATCGCATATAAAATTATAACATTAACCGACATGTTTCACTTTCAAACTTTAATATTCATTACTTTTTACATATTTTTAATAGTCAATTTTTTGATAATATCTTCAAAAAGGACTTGGTTGTCCTTTCTTGTAGTCTATCTTATCTAGATATTGTGCCTCATCCTTAGCTTGAAAAGAATCACTTGCTTTCATAGATGACTATGTAAAACCTTGAAATATTTGAGGAGTACATTTAGGTTCTTTAGAGAGATACCTAGTATGGTGGTCATCTTCCTAAACTCGATTGTGTACTCAAGGACACTCTACCCTTGCCTCTGCTTGAAGTAGTGTCACTAGATCCATTGGTCCTCTACATACATGATAGGATAGAATTGAGACTTGATGAAGAATTTGAAGTCCTACCACCAAGTTATTGGTAGATCACCCTCTACCCTAAGTGTTTCTATGTGGCTTACCAACCAAGTTAAAGCATGGCCTTATAACTTCAGTTTGGAAAATGGCATCTCTTGTTTTTCATATACATGGTGAATGTTGAAATAAAATGCTAGCCATTACAACCAATGATTCAATTTTAATGCATCGATATCAACTTGGTATGGCTTTATGTCAATTTTTTCTTCCATCTTGATCAAATACTATGAAGGGTTAATGACACTTGAATTGGGTTGCTCTTTCTTGGGATCTTTCTGTGACCTATTTTTTTGGGCTCTTTGATCTCCTAGTTTCCCCTGTGATATGATCTCTAAGGTAGAGCCTCCATCATCTTTAAATGATATAGAATTTCTTTCTAGAAGCACCATGAGGAGATTCATATTGCAATTGATGTTAGTGAATTGCACTTCCAACCTTGCAAGTCTCTCTTCTATCGGATCTTGAGAGTTATTATGAACAAAATTGTCACCATGGCTAGGATTGTATGACTTTCTTCTTAAACCTCTTCATGTATCCCTACAACTTCCTACAAATACCCCAAAGAAACCTACTATGATACCAATATGATGTGTAAACTATTGTTGATATTCCATTGGAATAGTTCCTCCCAATAAATCTAATAAAATACTAAAATATTTTCTATAAAGGTTAATTCCCCTTAGATTTAATATTCTTTAATAATTGATTTTGGCTTAAACATATGAAATAATTGAAATGTGAAAATAGCAAATACAAAATATACTCACTCATCATCAACAAATAAGCACACAATTTACTCTAGGAAACCCATTACAGGAGAAAACACAGCTAGAAGGCGAGGTCGCTTTACTCTCATTTCTCTAGTATATAATTATGCAAATACAAAGAAAGAGATACTTTCTATGAAGTTGCCTAAACCACTATGGCTTGTAAAGCTAATACATAATCGTATCCCCCTTTGTTTTTCTCTCTAACTTACCACTTCTAGTTTCTTTGTGCAATGGAACAAATAAAGTGACATAGAATGAGACCCCTTCTCCTCCTTGCAGCGTGATATTTAGCATTGCCTCATAACCATCTAGGGGCAAGTTTTTGACTTCTTCAAACCTCAATTACGATAATTTTTTGGGCTTTCTAGGATTCCACATATAGCTAGCACCATGTGTGTGAATAATAGGGCCTAATGTGGCATCCACTCATACCATAGTGATTAAAAGGGTAGGTGAACTTCTACGAGGCATAACTTTCACATATGAACTTTGATTGAGGCGATTCACACATCATTGGAAATTTCCCAGTGTGTAGATCAATCTCAAGGGTGTGGGCATAAGTTCCAAACCCCATAACCCCAGAAGGAGTCAGGCCCTAGAAGGTTCCAAACTCTAGTTTGCCCAAACTAGGACCTACTGCTAAAATGGCCCTACACATTGATTCCTCGAATTATTTCCACCTAGAAAGTATCAAGATAGTTGGCAAATGGTATGATGATCCAATTAGGATCACTTGTTGATTTACAAATGTTCTTAAGCCCATAATAAGCTTTCGACCTCCCATTTGTCATTTTCTCAATTCTATAGTTCTAATTGAGTTTGTGATGAATATCGATTCAAGGATATTTGTATGAATGTGCTTGTCGTAAGTTGTTGTCATAAACAAAAATATCATGCTAGAGCATAAACAGTCGAGGATTCTCAATTGCTAATTGAGATCATATGGACTCCCCACCATAGGAATAAGATTATTGGCATAATTTAAGAGGAGGAGGATGACTATACCAACTCATCCTACTTATTCTAACTTGTCAATATATATGCTAAAAAAAAATTAAAAACAACCTTATTTAACTCCTATATTATAGTTAATTTATTCATAATAACACTCAATATTCCATTGTAAAATTGTATGCAAATAGCATTATAACTCCTATATTATAGTTAATTTATTCATAATAACACTCAATATTCCATTGTAAAATTGTATGCAAATAGCATTGAATAATAACGCTCAATATTCCATTGTAAAATTGTATGCAAATAACACTCAATATATTTGCATTGAATAATAACACTCAATATTCCACTATAAAATTGTATGCAAATAGCATATAGGAACACCATTCCACTATAAAATTGTATGCAAATAGCATATAGGAACACCATTTGTGGGAATCCAACCGTGACTCCTATATTATAGTTAATTTATTCATAATAACAAAAATTTGTATAAACAAAATTCCATAAATCAAATGGAACAATACCTTCTTATAGACTTGACGATAGTTAATTGATTCATAATAACACTCTATTTTCCTAAATTTATCAAAATTTGTATAAACAAAATTCCATAAATCAAATAGAACAATACCTTCTTATAAAATTCACTATAGTTAATTTATTCATAATAACACTCCATAATCTTAAATTTATCAAAATTTATATAAACAAAATTCCATAAATCAAATAGAACCATACCTAACTTAAATTTATTCATAATAAAAATTCATATTCCAAAATTTATATAAACAAAAATATTCCAAAATTTACCAAAATAAAGTTCCATAAATCAAAAGCAAATCAATTCATTAGGTGAGACTGAAGGAGCGCCACTGAGAAAGCGCCATCTCTGCGACCAACCAGCTGCTGCTTGTATCGACTCCACTGCCTTACAGCTCTCGCCCTCTGGCTGGTCTTTCTTCCGCCAGCGACAACTCTGCGCCTTTCCAGATGACTGCACCGACTCTACTGCCTATTAGCTATCGCCACCGGTAAGCTTACGGACTCATACATCCTAGACACTTGGCTCTATTCCTCCATACTGTTAATTTTTGGACATCTACTTACCGACGACATATGAGCCAGTCTTTGTTCACGCCACCTGTGGACTGTCTGAGCCTCCTTTTCATGCATAGACCCGGTCGTGTTTCCTTCTCCGTCTTTGGCCTCCACTATTTATCCCTCGGCACATAAGGTTATCTGTTTCCTTCCTCCGCTCCTGTGCCTTATGGCACGGGACCATCCAGCCTCATCCCTTCTCTGTTCGCACTCATTTTTGGCCGCCCTCCTTCACTGGTTTTGTTGCAGTTGATGGGTGTCTCTTCTTCGACGTGACGCTCCTTCAGGTACGCTTTCGCTCTCCTTTCCCTTATTTCTTTCTGTAATGGCTATGGATGCTCTGTTTTTGGGTACTTAATTCGTAGCAACAGTCATATAGATCAATCTGCCCATTTTTTACTTTCCAAGGGATTCTGTATTCGGTCACATAGAAGCATTTTCGGGAGCATTTAAATAGGTTTATGCAGTCTTAACACATTAGAAGCTTGGTTTTTCTAGTTACCATGGTTTATTGTCACTGCATACTCACTCAGAAGTTAATCATTTGGCTTCACATATTATTATATGTATCCCTTATGCTATCTGGACTCACTGTCATCTTTATATGCATGATCTTGATATATTGCATCCGTCTTATTCTATCTATTTCTTAGAATGTATTCGGGATGCTATAAAATCTTGAAGGAATATTTTTACTTCTTTCAACCATGTTCTGACTTCCGAGTTAGAATTGGTTCCTGGTGGTGCATTTTCTCTGTTTACTGTTGCTGCTGTAGTTGTCATGGCTCCTCCTAGTTTCAGGTGGCTCCCTCTGGTTCTGCCGTCGGCTATTTTTTCCAGCCCCATTTTTCTCCGGCCAGCATATGCTCGTTCTTCCACATGACGCCACCTACCCCCATTATGTTTTTTTATTGGGAATGTCCCGGCAGATTGTTCTCCAGGCTCGATTGGGATTTGGTTCGGTCCTTTTCATCTACACATATCCCTTTTTGGCAGTGACGGCGCTTTGGGTCTCCCATCTTCCGAGTGACCATTAACTTTTTGTCCTTCTATGCTTCGCTGTATGTCCTTCTCTGATTCTATCTGACCTATTCGAAGATCTTCTACATGCTTCTTATATCTTCATCCATTCCTTCCGTGCTACTCCTATCTGCATGACGACTGATGACTTTTATTTCATCTGACTGCCTATCATATCGACTGTTTTTTTTACCCCTTTGCTGATCTGTCATACCTTTTTGTTGTATTATGGACTCCGCGTCCGACTCATCTGCCACGGAGGCAATGATTCGGGCGGCTATCCATGCAGAGGAATCTCGTCTTCTGGATTGCGCCAATGGGGCTGGCCCCTCTTCTCAACAGGCTCGGGACGGATCTACTTCTCTTCGGCCTCCTTTAGGTTATGTTAATGATTCCTATCGGACTCACCCCTCACGCTCTCACTTGCCTTCTAAAGGGGGTCGAGTCCCGGTAAAATCATCGACCCCCCCTCCTGCTATCTTCCTGGACAATGTTCACCTCACTGAAAGGATCGACAGTTTACAGAAATGTGCCCTCATTGGACAATGGCACTTCCCGGTCATGAACGACCAGGAAATGCGGAAGTGGATCTCCGATCATTGGAAGCCTATCATAGGTTACTCGCCCATTATTTCTCATCTCATGAAGGATTGGTTCTGCTTCCATTTTCTTGATGCTGCGGATTCTGAATCTATCCTCCGTGCTCCATGGGTTTATAAGCGGAGCTTTCTTGCCCTCCACCGATGGTTCATTGGTTTTGATCCTCTCAGGAACACTCCATCTCACAATTTGATTTGGGTAAAGATCCCGAATCTCCCTCTGGAAATGTGGTCAAAAAGAAATCCTGGAGATTATCGGGAACTCTATTGGTCGCTTCATTTATGTTGATCCATGGATCATTGGTGAAAAAGACAAGAGGATTGCATGGATCCTCATCGACCGCCCCTATCGGGGGGGGGGGGTACCCGGAACACATTGACATTTCTTGGAGGGGTATTCAGGTCACTCAGCACTTGGATTTCTGGGGTATCCCCTTCCGGTGCGCTGCATGTCACAGGACTGGTCATCTCATTGAAAACTGCCCTCGCCGCGACGCTCATCGCCGACGGTTTCCTCATCATGATTCTACCTCGCGGCGACACTCCCGGGCTCCTCTCCCTCACTCCCCTGATCTGCCATCTCCGTCCTCTCGGATCCCATCTGCTCTCATCCCCTCCATTACTATACCTCCTTCGGAACGGGACGCTACCCCCTCTCGCTCCCCTCCCATCATTCACTCCTCCATTCTTGAACCTCCCGATGACGCTCCCATTCGCTCTCCCTCCCCCATTCCGATTGGCAATATTCACATGGGCTCCCTTCCTATTTTCATCTCATCTTCCTCCCCTCACTGAGTATCTCCCCCAATTGCCCGTGGTAAGGACCCCATTAATTTCAACTCTCCTGTCAACTCCCCCGTATCCTCACCTGTTAACCATTTTGACTGCGATATAGACTCCCTCTTGCATCATCGCTACACGGACCTCGAACCACTTACTATACATAAGCCCCGACTCCATACATCTCCCACGATCAGTCCGGAGTCAGGTAGGAATATCACGGTCCGTAAGACCACCAGGGGAGGCTCCCGCCATTTCAGAGGTAGATCCACTCCTCCTGCCCATGGGTCTCGCTCTTCCAATTTGGTTGATATCCCGATTCTCGACATGTCATCCCCGCCTACACAGCCTCTTAGAGCAGATTTGGCTGGTCCTTCTGCATCATGATGGACATTCTTTCATTGAACATCCGCGGGCTCGGCGCCGGCCCAAAATTCCTTGCGCTCAAACATTTACTCAGATCCGCCCGCCCTAAGTTGGTTTTAATTCAGGAATCCATGCATGACAGGTTTACCTCCATCTCTTATTTCAGGAAGATGTTTCCCTCCTGGTACATAGTTGCTCTTGATGCAATTGGACAATCTGGAGGTCTGGTTGCATTGTGGAACCCATTATGGATTCGCGCATATGCCTATAAATGTTTTGCTGGTATTCTATTATCGGTCTCCTTTCGTGGTCAGCAACTCCCCATCCATATACTTAACATATACGCCCCGTATATGAATCGCTATCCATTCTGGGAAAAACTTTTCTCCTCGGACCTGTGCAGGATTCACCATCTTATGCTTATCGGTGATATGAATTTCACCCTCTGTCCTGATGAAGTTTGGGGTGGTGGCAGGAAGATGGATCCCATCGCCGACTTCCTCCGCACTCAACTGATGACATGGAATCTCATAGACATTGCCCCCTCTCCATTGACATACACATGGCAAAATGGTCGGACCAATGATGCATACATTGCAAAGCGACTCGACCAAGTCATCTTACAGTCAGATATCATAGACTCCATGGGAATGCCTGTCTTTACCATTGGTAACGACTCCATATCTGATCACAGGCCGATTCTCATCCATTGGCATCAGCACATCATTCGTGGACGATATCCATTCAAGTTTGACCATACATATATTAATGATCCGGGCTTCAATCACGTGGTATCTTCTGCTTGGCAAGAATCCGCTACCTCTCCCAAGGGATCCTCCCTACGTGTTCATATGAATTTTGTTCGCTGCAAGGTTATGGCATGGCAGCGAGAAAAAAGACGCCTCGACCGTGCGGACATGGTTAGGATTCAATCTGAATTGGACCACATATGTTCCACTCGCGATCCTAACGCCCAAACGTTTCATCAAAAATGTTTGATTGCCGATCTGAACCGCCAAAAAAACAAGATATTGGAACATGAAGAATCCACATGGCGACTCAAGAGTCACGCTCTTTGGCTCGGACTGGGGGACCGGAACACAAAGTTCTTCCATAGGTATGCTAATCACAGGCGGGAGATCAACTCCATATGGAAAATACAAGATGGCATGGGTGGATTCTTCACCTCCCAACAGGATATCACAGATGCTGCACTCTCTCATTTCAGGAATCAATACAGTCGGGGTCCGAGATGTGCCATTCGGGACATATCATGGGGAATTGAACATTATCCTCTCATGTTCGATGCATCCACAAATGATGCCATTTATCAGCCGATCAACGAGGAGAAGCTCCTTCGCACTCTCAAAGCATTCAGCAAGGACAAATGTCCCGGGCCAGATGGATGGTCCATAGAATTTTTCTTGCATTTCTTCGATATGATTAAATCTGACCTTATCAGTATGATTGAGGCATCTCGAATCAATGGATTCATCCACCCCCACACATCATCCACCATTATTGCCCTTATTCCAAAGAAGAAAGATGCTGAATCTTTCTCTGATTACAGACCGATATCTCTTTGCAATATTACATTCAAAATTATTTCCAAGATTATAGCGGAACGCATCAAAGGCACCCTGGCCATCCATTTATCCTGTGATCAGCATGCATTCCTGAAGGGACGGAACATTCTTGATGCGGTTGCTTCCACGCAAGAATGCATTCACTCGATGGTCTCCAAGAACATCGCTGGTGCCGTTCTAAAGATTGATTTACAAAAGGCATACGACTGCCTGGACTGGGGCTACATTCGTTGTCTCCTGGAAAAAATTGGCCTTCGTGTGGAAATGATTTCATGGATCATGTCTTGCATCGAGGGGGTCAAATATGCCATAAATATAAATGGGATCCCCTCCCCCTTCTTTCATGCAGAAAGGGGACTCAGACAGGGTTGCCCTCTTGCTCCAATCATCTTTATATTGGCCATGAACTCGCTCAGTTTACACATCAACAAAGCGGTGGATGATCTGAGATGTTTCCCCATTAATATCAGTCGCCATATATCTTTGTCCCACAACCTATTTGTGGATGACGTTCTTATCTGCGCTTTACTTCATCGAGCCTCTTGGTCCTGTATTTTCAGCATTATCATCAACTTCCAGAAAGCTACAGGCCTATATATTAACAAGCATAAATCTACATTATACTTCCATGGAGGATCCTCGGCACTGATACAGGAAATTACAGATATGTTTGGGATCCAAGCGCAACCCATCAGCGGCGGCATATCCTATCTTGGTTATCAACTCAAGCCACACAAATATACAATATCAGATTGGGACTGGCTTTTATTGAGATATTATAAGCGAATTTCCTCATGGGAATTCCGTGTCCTATCTCTGGCGGGCAGGGTAACTCTATCAAAAGCGGTCCTTACACATTTATCTGTATATTGGGCTCATCTCTTTATACTCCCCTCCTGCATCATCAGGCGTATAAATCAAATCACTGCTGCCTTCATATGGGGAAACACATCTACTCATCATAAGATTCACCTTGCACAGTTGAAAGACATTTCAATACCAAAACAGCAGGGCGGGTGGGGCATTTTGGATCTCTGTCTTTTTGGACGCGCTCTCATATGTAGAACATTATGGAGGGGAATTTTTGGCTGCACAACATGGAGCAATATCATCCGTTACAGATACATGAAAGGAAAACCAATTGAATATTGGTTAAGGAAGGGCACAATTGGTCCCAGGAGCGGCTCCCCTATATGGAATAGCATCAGGAAAATCGAATCTTTCTTTATGTCCCGATTGAGATGGCGGTTACACAATGGCAGCAATATCATTATTGGCATTGATCCAATGACAGGCAACAAATCCGATCACTCAATTCCTCCTGGACTCATCTTACAGTTTCAGCATAAAGGGTTATTCACATGGGACAAGCTCATCAAAGACTGGCACGGGAATACACCTGTTTGGAAGGATGGATACGATCTTCACCTACAGGCATACTGGGATGGTATTTGGAAATCGACCATTGACCAATTATCCATGAGCGGTATTCAGAGACATGGTGACAGGGACCTTCTTTCATGGACCGTTTGCAACTTCCGAAGACATGTCTCTGTACAAGATATATATAGATATATGATCTGCAGCAGAGCTCCATATACTCTTCCATCTTTCCCTCATAGATTTTGGAAGGCAAAGTGCCCACCAAAGATTATTTATTTTGCCTGGCTCGTATTTTACAACAAAAATTTAACATGGGACAACCTCAGGAAGAGATTTTGGTGTGGCCCCAGCAGGTGCACAATATGCAAAGCCGATGAAGAATCCAACTTACACATGTTTTTCAAATGCCCAGTCATACAACAGATCTGGTACGCTCTGTCAAATTTATTTGATTTTATACTGACAGATTTTGACTCTCCTAGTGCAGCACTCATTTGGTGGAGCAATCAGAAAGGCAACGGAAGATTTCTCATCCTCATTTTCTTATGGTCGGTTTGGAAATGGCGGAATGACCATGTTTCTAATGAATCTGCCAGGTCGTCATCCACCATCTTGGACAACATCATGACCGAATGGCTCAATATATATGGAACATAATGTATATACACAATTTATGTATTATTATATGATACTACAATAGACAATACTCATATGGTCACCATCTACACTAGTTTCACACTGATATGACTCTTCATTCTCAGAAATTTGATCTCTATACTCACATGCATTTATGTTTTACAGATGATATATATACTCCAGATGAGTATCATTTTTGTAATTATATGATCTCAATATAATATATCTCGCTTTTTTTCTTCTGAAAAAAAGTTCCATAAATCAAATGGATACCTTTTTATTAAATTAACCGTGACTCTGCATCTATATTATAATTGATTTATTCAAATAACACTCCATATTCCTAAATTTTATATGTAACAATCAATACTTTCCTATAAAATTGTATGCAAATAGCTTCCACGGAAATCGAACCGTTCTTTTCCACTGTAAAATTGTTTGCAAATAGCATCCAGCAACGCCATCTGTGAGAATCGACCTTTTTAATTATTTTTTCTTACAAATAGCATCCAGCAACGCCATGTGTGAGAATCGACCTTTTTAATGATTTTTTCCTTAAATACCAGTAACCTTCTTATAAAGGAAAATACATATGGCATACAGGAACGCCGTCTGTGGGAATCGAACCCACGACCACGTGGTTAAAAGCCACGCGCTCTACCAGCTGAGCTAAGACGGCCATACACATGAATTTTTTCGAATACATGAAATATCGTCGCTATAATTTAATAAATTTTATTCCATCTCAAATGTTGTACGGCTATTTTCAATTTTTTGTATTATACTTTTTTAGTTGCTGCTATTCAGATTGCAATTACTATAAAGCACTGAAGTGCTTCTTTAATTACATTAATTCTTTTTAATAGTTTTAAGTATTATAATTTGGTTTATTTTATTTTATTTATATATTAGCCGCTGTTTTCCAAATTGCAATGACCGTAAAGATTGAATTGTTTTTAATTGTTTTTTAACTATTTTGAATAGTGAGAATAATTGTTATAGGTGAAGATAGTTATTATTGGTTATTTTTTATAAATGAAAGTTAATTAGATCATGTAAAATAATTGTCTGCTAGTTTCTAAAGGAGTAGATTTTCAACTTTTCACTACTAAATATTTTTGAAGCTTCAATTATTAGTCACTTAATTTAAATTTAAAGAAGATAAACTAAACCAATAAAAATAATTTTAAATCATACTTTAGATTTTTAATTGCTTAAACTATTTGCTAATTGACTTAAATCTAAAGAAAATAAACTCAACCAAATGAAAACACAGTTTTAAAACTTACTTTAGAATTTCAATTATAAAATATGACAACGATTAAAAAATAACATTAAAATAAAAATATATCCATTCAAAAATACATACAATTGCAAATGCATTAATGCTATGTTAGTTAATATTAATTCTAAAACATTTTTATTTTATAAGTGTTATAGGTTATTTCGTCACATCTTCTCAAATGGCCTCGAAATTGGATCAATCAACCTCCTTGACACCTTGCAATCATCCCTTTGCAAAACCTTAAGAATTATCTCTCCAAAAAGTCCATGTTTTACGGGTTAATCAACTAAAAAGCCTAGTTTTTGGACCCATCGCACTTTCATTTCTAGCAACCTGCATTATTGCATAATTGAGCATCTATACTGACCTCCTTCATATGTGGATCTAATTCCTAGATTGGTAAAACCTAAACTACCCTATTTATCCTATAAATTCACTACCTCCCATAGAGTCTAGGTTGCTTTTTGGAGACTCTTAGTTATGCCCTGATGTTGTTGCTTTTTACCTAAGGATCCATTACCATCCTTGAGTTTTGATTGAAGGCTTGCTTTGTGGCTAAGGAAGTACAAGTTTGGTGGGAGACATCTACATGGTCAAGATATGTAAAAGGGTTATAATCTTCTCCTACATTTCATTAATACAAAATGCTTTGTTTTCCTATACTTATGTCTATTTGATGCATATGTATTTCAATGCCTTCTTGACTCATGGATTAGAGATATTAGTCTATGCTATTTGTATCTTGTAGTTCTCGTGTTTGTTATAATTGTTTTGCAAGTTCCATTTATAGCTTTTGAAGCTAGAGCTAAAGTTCACAAGCAGGGAGAAGAGGAGAACTTGTGTTGGACTTAAGGTAAGTCTTTCCTCCATATTCTAATTTCTCTAAGGAAAACACAAGTTTTTTGTTTTTTTTAATTCTAGATCAATCTACTAGATCTAGGCAGTTCACTTTTTTCTACAGAGGAGAATTTTTTGTCAAACAATAAGGATTTTCTTCATTTTATGACTTTACATTGCTAATTTTCAAAGAGAAAAAAAAATGAATAACTTGAATGAAAGATTTATAAGTGTGTTGTTGTTATGTATTTGTGGCATATTGAAATTGGCACGTTGCAGTGATCTTATCTCAATTGTAAATTTGTGAATGTCATGAAAAAGCCTTATAAAATTTCAAAGAACTTGAATTAAAGATTTACAATTGTTATGTTGTTGTTTATTTTTGGCATATTTCATTGATCTTATCTTGATTGTAGATTCACAAGTGCGTCAACATATCTGAGGGCACCTCTTCCCCACTATTACTCCTAGGATTTCTCTGTCTTATATCTCCTCCTCATTCCCAACAAGGTCCATTCCACCACAACCTTGTGTTTGTTTTTTCCCACCCACTTACAAGACCCCCACCTCATCAAACCATATTCCAAAGCACACCAAGTAAGTTACCGAATAACTAAGAGCTACTCAATATTGCTAGGCTATGGACCTCCTTTGTACAAATGTTTTTTTATGAAGAAAATCCCTTAAGTATTGGGTTGGGAGGTCCTTGTATAACCTTGTGCATTGTTATGTCATTGTTGATAAACCCACTTCAATAATAGCTCTTATGCATGTTACTTCTCAAATCAATGAATAGATAAATGTATGATTACTATCCAATTATTTTTCATATTGTGAAATGTGACCAGAACATGATAGCAAGAAGGTGTCCACCGAGGTTTAGGTTGTGACTAATAGATTTCATTGAATCAACTTAAGGGCTACCAATTACAACAATTAAACGTATGATAATTGTATAAGATTACATACCAATTAAGCATTTTAAGGACGGTAATGTTTATGGTTATTTGAATTTCCTAAGTTATGTGAAAGAACAAGTTTAATCGTTATAACTTAAATCATCAAATTATTGGTTAAAAAGAATCAACATGGCCACATGAAATAATATTAACACTAAGAAACTTGTTTCCTAGAAAACATATGTTGTATATATCACCAAATTACTAGCATTTAATGTTTCAACCAATGATGTAAATTTATATTGAATAAAAAGAAACATTGAAACATCTAACAATCTTTTCCATATGTAGAACTCCATTGAAACCCATATTTTGATTACTTCAACTAAACATATAACACAAGAAATTACAATTAGGAACTTGAGTATCCTCTTAGGGCTCAATTTAGAATTGCACTTGATCCTATCCAATAGTGAAAGTGTAAGAGATCTAGGCTTGTCCGAAGGATCATTTCCAGGAGGAAGTAAAATTAAACAAGATCCCCAATACTATATCAATTATAAACCATCAGGACACTTGTACCAATAATATCTCTATCATATATGTAATTTCATATAGACTACTCTTGGTGAGTTGATGACGAGCCTACAAATAATACATTGTTGTTGTAAAAAGGAATGTTTGCCTTTGACATGACTAATTCTAGTGAACCAAAGTTTTTATACCAGCTATTATTTGCTTCACCAAGTCAACTCCATATTTTTCCAAGCTTTGGACAAATTTCACATGTTCACCTTCAACCTTCTTTATAAACTCTATATAGTCCAAATCATTATGAATAAGGGAACTTTTCAATATTTCATATTCAAATGTCTATTGATTCAATGTGACTTGCAAAGTATTGATTTATAATTTTTAGCTCTCAAAATGTTTTCCCAAGATACTTAATGTTGTGTTTGGATAGTCATCAATATCTTATCACCAAGGAGGCTTTCATTATGAGTTGAAGTCTCCCAAGTTTTTCTTCATTGGTGTTTTACTTATCTTTCATTCTAAATGTAATCTTTTGGGGAGTAGCAAACTAGCAACATGCTTGAAATCATTGAAAAACATGATAGGAGAGATGGCTTAGCAAGTGATTACTTTGGTCTAGAAGGTCAAACAACAAAAGGTCAATTAGACAAAGAGAGTATCTAAATTATGGTTCTCACTATGTTATCACTAGGGAGGCTTTGGTTATGGGTTTAAGTCCCTCAATTTTTTCTTCACTCGTGTTCTACTTGTCATATGATCTAAACATAATCTTTTGGGAAGTAGTAAACTAGAAATATACTTGAAAGCTTTGAGAAAGAGATGATGGGAGAGATGGCTTAGAAAATTATTACTTTTTCATTGAAGGTCAAGCAACAAAAGGTGAATCAAATAAAGAAAGAATCTAAAGTATTGTTCACACCTTGTACAAAACCACAGAAGTATGGTTTTGTGCATTGTAAAGATGATGAAGCAAAATGCCTAGTAAGTGGGTGTTGATGCAAATAGCAAACTTCATGAATTTTTTTCATTCAATATAGGTTATACAAATATGTTGTTAGAATAAAAAAGGGTATATAATACTCCTTGAGGAGTGAGTGGTCCTTATAAGGGGATCCAAAATAAAAATCCAATCTTTGTAGTCCTCACAGATTGTTATAAAAAAGTCAAGAAGTAATAACCTAAGCTTGCATCTTAGCATAGGTTAAACAACCAAATAATAGAGAGAATACATTTAGAATTCTTGTAGGCCCTCAACCAAGCTATCACCCTTATATTCTTATGAATCACATCACTACAAACATTCTTATAGAGTACAAGAATAGCAAGCATTAGGGTTTAATTTAAAGTAGTTGATGTAGTTTCCTTTACTACAAAAGGTTTGAAAAAGCCTAATATAGTTGAAGAAGATTTTGCTTACATGGTCTATAATTTACAAAAAATTTACAATTGGCTCCTAGATACTATGATATACATAATTCCTTTTCCTTGTCCCTATTGTGCATATGAAAAATCTCTTTTACACTTATTTTCGAAATCCCTAAAAGAAAGGCACTTTCAAATGCTTATATTATCTAAAAAGATATGTTGTTAAGGGATTTTCCATCTTGGAACATAGTGTCAATTCACTAGACTTACACTATATAAATTAAAAATGACTTCATTTAAGAGCCAAAGTTTGTTCTTCCTAGAATCATTTTACTCACATCAATGAGCTTTACAAATTGTACTTTCCATCTCTTCATTTGTGTATTGTATATTCAATATGAGGTTAATGGTGGTGGAGTTCAATAATTTACATAATTATATAGATTAGCAAGGGAAGAGCCACTTTTACAACTCATCTAATAGGGTACTATGAGTTGAGGAGGCCATTGTGTAAGAGTAACCACATTTTCTCATTTAAAAAAATATGTAATAAGGGTAGAGAAAATACATTCTTACTTGTTCAACTTCTCTCAATGGTCGTTTCACTTCAATAGAAGGGTGAAAGAAACCATTGCCTCAAGATAACAAGTTGTTAACATTGACCATGGCCATATCATTTTCAAATAAACTAGAGGAATATAAAGATTCACGTAATCCAGATCTATTAG
Organism: Pinus taeda; assembly: GCA_000404065.3. Classification (NCBI taxonomy): domain Eukaryota; kingdom Viridiplantae; phylum Streptophyta; class Pinopsida; order Pinales; family Pinaceae; genus Pinus; species Pinus taeda. The sequence goes on from APFE030936139.1 coordinate 146,909, forward strand.
CTAATGGATATACATTTTTGTAGCTTCAGACAATTATTCAATCCAATGTCCTAGTCGTTATTACATTACTTTTCTTGTACAACATACTTTATAGAATTACTTTTTAATCTAAAACTATTATTATTATTTGGACTTGAGAGGCATGAGGTTTTTATAATGCTATTTATACTATAATTAATATATGATCATTATTCCATTGTGATAGGAATCCAAAGATTTTACCTAAAGGACATGCCACTTTGCCCCTATTTTGAGAAAACTTTAAATTTCTAAATGTTGAGCATCAAGAAAAAGACAAAAAAATATATGTTCTGTAAGAAAAAATAACAAATCACAGTTTCATTTAAAAGAGTACTTCAACTATAGAAGATATACTTTCACACCCACTCTTGATATACAAATTATATTCTTTAAGCTCCCCTCCTTTAAAGTAAATGCCTTCTTGTAATATTCATAGGGGAGATATTATGGGGTACAAAGGAGGTACCCAAGGGAATAATGTAATAATTTGATGGGACATATTTAATAAATAAAGTGGTTAACCCACATTATATAAGGGACCACAAGTAATTAGGGAATAATGTGATAAGCCCATTGTAATGGATATATGGTACTGAGAGACCCATGGTAATTACCTATGGTATTGTATGAATAAAGCCTATATAGAGGCTAGAGACTCTCCATTGAGATTTATTAAATATGGCCCATCACATTATTATATTATTCCCTTGGGTACCTCCCTCTATACCCCATAATATCCCCCCTAGGTATACTACACTTCTCCACAGAATAATCCACATATGAAGGCTTTCCAACTAACATTGACAACTTGATCCTATCTATGAATAGAATTCAATCCTTACAGTCACAAATGCTACATAAGCATGTAACTAAAATAATGCAATTGGAACAAAGCTACCAATTTAACAAGAATTATGACATCAAAACAGGAACTCTAGCCCTAAAAACCAGGTTTTTTTTAATAAAAAACGTTTAAAAATCCCTAAACCAAAAAGTGGTGCCACTAGTAGCACACTTTTTTTCGGGTTAAAATTACAACATTTTTCTAACATCGCATTAAAAACAATAGAAGACCAATATCATTACTACGAAAAAATTTAAAAAACAACACTGAAATTAAAGAATGGTTCTACCAAGAGCGACTTTTTTAAGGTTGAAATTATATCTCATTTGAAATATTTTCCTTAACAACTTGTACCAATGCAACGAAAGCTTAAAATCAACCATCAAATTGAACATAATGCTTAACAGGAATCTTAATCATTTTGATAATCATAATAAAATTAATAGCACCCCCTTTCCAATACAACATTACAATTGCGTTTTTTTTAAACTATGATCTAGAAAATAATCATTAGTGTAAAGAAAATTTAAAAACACCCATTTTTTAAAAAAAGTAGCATAATGAACATTTTTAAAATTTTTAATCAAAAAAACCAAAATTTAAATTTACAAAAATAAATAATTAAAAAAATGAATTTTTAAGATAAAACTTCTAAACAATCTTATATATATATATATATATTATATATATATATATATATATTCAAGGAGCTTCAATGGAGGAGCAATACCATACCACATGTGTTCATATTGAGGGATATATATTGAAGAAAAAATGACATAATATATTGAGCATATAATAGGGGGTAAAGGGTTTTATATTGGTGGGCGTAAAAAATGGAGTTCAAAGTTAATGAAAAAATATAAAGGGGTATAAAAAATGTTAATGAAAAAATGGATACCTACAATATCGAGTAAAAGTAAGGATTTTTTAAATGGGGAAGGTATATTGGGTTCATATTGGTAGGGGGTTGAATAATGTGACTTTCAAAGGTATTTTCCAATATGTAGTCAAATTAAAGATATTGTTTAGTATGTCAGGAATGCACGTGATATGTCATAGGTTCATTGAATGAAGCCTCCATGTGTGTGTGTGTGTGAACGTTAAAAACAAAACACAATTTAAATCAATAAATGAAACAATATATCTGAAAAATAAACTAAAACTAATTTTATATAAGTGAGTGCATATTTTCATTGTTATTCATGTTATTAGTAAATTTCCAGAAGAAAAATGTGTAAACAATTTAATATGTTCAACATTTCAGGTGTACACTCCACCCATCATCTAGGATAAAAAATTTTAATGATGCCTAAACAAGTGTTGAGGAGTCCTTAACTAGAAAATGGCACAAGGTTTGAGAAAGGCCAAATCAACAACTCGTTTTGTAGTTTTATATGCATATTCTTGAATAATTTTATCTCCTTGAGATATGCCTCTCTATATAAGTTAGTTATAAGTGAGTGCAAGCATTCACAGTTATTCATGTTGTCAAGAAATTTCCAGAAGAAAATTGTGTAAAGGATTTAATCCCTCTAACACTTTAGGTTGATACTCCACCCATCATCAAGGACCATAAAGCTTAATTATGTGTAAAATCCTTAAATAGAAAAGTTTGCAAGGTTTGAGAAAGGCCAGATCAACATATCATTTCTGTAATTTTATGTGCAACTTCTGGAATAATCTTATATCCTTAAGATATGCCACTTTATAGAGGTTAGTTATAAGTGAGTGCATATTTTCACAATTTTTCATGTTGTCAAGAAATTTCCAAAAGAAAATTGTGTAAAGGATTTAATTGGTCCAAAGTTTTGGGTGGACACTCCACCAATATTTGGGGACTAGAAATTTTAATGATGTATGAACGATTATTGATGAGTCCTTAAATAAAAAAAAGGTCACAAGGTTTGAGAAAGGCCAGATCAGTAACTCATTTCTTCATTTTTATGTGCAGATTCTCGAATAATCTTATCTCCTTGAGATATGCCTCTCCATAGAGGTTAGTTATAAGTGACTGCATATTTTCACATTTATTTAATGTTTTCAAGAAATTTTCCGAAGAAAATTGTTTACAGGATTTAATCCATCCAATGTTTCAAGTGGACACTCCACCCATCATTAGGGACCAAAAAGCTTAATGATGTCTAAATGAGTTCTAAGAAGACATTAAATAGAAAACATCGAAAGGTTTGAGAAAGGCCAGATCATCAACTCGTTTTTGCATATCTATGTGTAGCTTCTCGAATAATATTATATCCTTGAGATATGCCTCGTCGTAGAGGTTAGTTATAAGTGGGTGTAGATTTTCATATTTATTCATGTTGTTAAGAAAATTATGAAAGAAAATCATGTAAAGGATTTAATCCGTCCAATGTTTTGGGTGGACACTCCACCAATCATTAGGGACCAAAAAAATTAATGATTTCGAAATGGTTATTGAGGAGTACTTAAATAGAAAATGTCGCAAGGTTTGATAAAGGATAGATCAACAACCCATTTTTGTAGCTTTATGCGCAACTTCTCCAATAGTCTTATATTCTTGAGATTATCTCTGTAGAGGTTAGTTATAAGTGAGTGCAAATTTTCATAGTTATTTTCTATTGTCAAGAGATGTTCGGAGGAAAATTGTGTAAAGGATTTAATCCGTCCAACATTTCGAGTGGACGCTCCACCCATCGTCAAGGACCAAAAATATTAATGATGTCTAAATGAGTGTTTAGGAGTCCTTAAATCAAAAAGGTCACAAGGTTTGAGAAAGGCCAGATCAACAACTTGTTTCTACATTTTTATGTGCAGCTTCTCGAATAATCTTATCTCCTTGAGATATGCCTCTTCGTACAGGTTAGTTATATGTGAGTGCAAATTTTCACACTTATTCATGTTCTCAAGAAATTTAAGGTAGAAAACTATGTAAAAGATTTAATATGTCCAATGTTTTGGGTGGACACTCCACCCATCATTAAGGACCATAAAGCTTAATGATGTCTGAACAAGTGGTGAGGAGTCCTTAAATAAAAAAATTCACAAGGTTTGAGAAAGGTTAGGTGAGTAGCTTGTTTTAGCAATTTTATGAACAATTTCTCAAATAACCTTATCAACTTAAAATATGCCTCTTTGTAGATGTTAGTAATAAGTAAGTGAATATTTTCACAATTATTCATGTTGTCAAGAAATTTTCGAAAGAGAACTGTGGAAATAATTTAATATGTCCAATGTTTCGGGTGGACACTCCACCCGTCATCAAGTACCATAAAACTTAATGATGTTTAAACTAGTGTTGAGGATTCCTTAAATATAAAGGTCATGAGGTTTAAGAAAGTCATATCAACAACTCGTTTATGTAGTTTGATGCAAAACTTCTTGAATAATCTCATCTCCTTGTGATATGCTTCTTCATAGAGGTTAGTTATAAGTGAGTGCAAATTTTCATAGTTATTCATGTTTTCAAGGATTTTTTGGAAGAAAACTAGGTAAAGGATTTAATCCATTCAACATTTCATGTGGACACTTCACCCATCATCAGGGACCAAAAACTTAATGATATCTAAATGAGTGCTGATAAGTCCTTTAATTGAAAAGATCACAAAGTTTAAGAAAGGTTAGATCATCAACTTGTTTCTATAGTTTTATGTGAAGTTTCTCAAAGTCTAGAAATTTCTTAAAAGTATGAATAACTATGAAAATTTGCACTCCCTTATAACTAACCTATATGAGGAGGCATATATCAAGGAGATAATATTATTCGAGAATTTGTGCATAAAACTGTAAAAATGAGTTATTGATCTAGCCTTTCTCAAATCTTGTGACCCTTTCTATTTAAGGACTCTTCGGCACTTGTTTAGACATCATTAAGTTTTCTAGTCCTTAGTGATGGTTGGAGTGTCCATCCAAAATGTTGGATGGATTAAATCCTTTACATAATTTTCTTTTGGAAATCTCTTGACAAGATGAATAACTGTGAAAATCTGCACTCAGTTATAACTTAACCCTACGGAGAGTCATATCTCAAGGATATAACATTATTCGAGAAGTAGCACATAAAACTGTAGAAATGAGTTGTTGGTCTAGCCTTTTTCAAACAATGTGACCATTTCTATTTAAGGATTGCTCAACACTCATTTAGACATCATTAAGCTTTATGGTCCCTGATGATGGGTGGAGTGTCCACCTTAAATGTTGGACGGATTGAATCCTTTACACAATTTTCTTCTAAAATTTTCTTGACAACATGAATAACTATGAAAATCTACACTTACTTATAACTAACTGCAACAAAGAGGCATACTTGAAGGAGATAATATTATTTGAGAAGTTATGCATAAAACTGCAGAAATGAGTTGTTAATCTGGCATTTCTCAAACCTTGTGATCTTTTCTATTTAATGACTCCTTAACACTCATCTAGACATCATTAATATTTTTAGTCCCTGATGATGGGTGAAGTGTCTAACAAAAACATCGGACGAATTAAAACCTTTACATTGTTTTCTTCCGAAGATTTCTTGAAAACATGAATAACTGTGAAAATATGCATTCACTTATAACTGACCTCTATGGATAGACATGTCTTAAGAAGATAAGATTATATGAGAAATTGCACATAAAACTACAGAAACGAGTTGTTGATTTGGCCTTTCTCAAACTTTGCGACCTTTTATATTTAAGGACTCCTTAGCATTGTTTCGACACCATTAAGATTTTTTCTCCCTAATGATGGATGGAGTGTCCACCTAACATGTTGAATGGATTAAATATTTACATAGTTTTCTTCCAGAAATTTCTTGACAATATGAAGAATTGTGAAATTCTACCCTCACTTATAACTAACCTCTACAGAGAGTCATATCTCAAGGAGATAAGATTATTCTAGAAGTTTGCATAAAACTGTGGAAATGAATTGTTGATCTAGTCTTTCTCAAACCTTACGACCTTTTCTATTTAACAACTCCTCAACCACTTTTGTTTACACATCATTAAGATTTATGGTCCAATGGTGGGTGCAATTTCACAAAAGCAATATACTATTAAATCCTTTACACAATTTTCTTCCTCAAAATTTCTTGACAACAAATTATATAGATATAGATATAGATTATTAATTAAATAATATTTATTTTAAAGAAAAATAAAACAAACCCGTGGCATGACCCCATGGGTGTGAATTATTTTAAACAAATTTTTTTATTTATTTTTATATTTTATAGTTTTATTTTTTATTGATAAAATAAAATAAAATGATTTATTTCATATTTTTTATTAATTTGATTTAATTAAAATTTAAAATTTTATTTTTTGAAATTATGCATTTTATTAATTATTTTAATTAGCTTTACTTTCTTTTTTTAATTATTATTTTTTGTTTTTTTGTTTTGTTTTGTTTTGTTTTGTTTTTTTTTTTTTTTAGTCTTCATCCCCCTCCTTTTTTTTAAATTGCTTAAAAAAAGGGTGTTGTGTAGATTTTATGAAATGAAACTATTTTTCCTATTCTTTTTTTTTAATTGTTCTTTCACTTTAATTATTTTTTAATGTAAATTATTTTAAAAAAAGTAATGGATTAAAAAAATTAAGCAATACCACTTAAAAATGGCTTAAAAAATAAGCGTTCTAAAAAAGTGTTGATACTTCATACTCAAGAATATTTAAAATATGTGCCACTACCACCCACCTCCCACTCGCCAAAAGAAAAACGAGGTGCTACACTTTTGAAAATGACGGTATAATAACTACTAAAGGTGACTTTTTGTGACCTCTAAAAAACAAGAACATCATCATGTTCTTATTAGCTTGATAACTATGTTTTTGAGGTACAAAACTAGAAAGAGGAAATGGTATGAACAATAGAATAAGGTTTGAATAAGGGAGGCAATGGGCCCAAGTTAACGTGTCTCAAACTCTATATCCATTTTCTTCTACAATCACTCTTTTTTCTTTCATCATCCTCACTCTCATCAATAAATATGGCTAATGTTTTCAGAAAAGCTTGCAATAGACCTAAACGCATGGGAATGATACTTGGAATACTTAATATATTTGTGAGGATGGTGATGGAACCAACATATAATGCAACAAAAAAGTATAAGCAAGGCTATAAAGAACATAATGACATTCACTAAGAAAAGGCCCTAGAAATTCTTCAAGCTAAATTTATTGGAGTTGACTACTTGATGTCCCGCGTGAATCAATTTTCAACAAATTACCATGAATTCTCTTAAGTTCCCCACTATCATAAGGGGGCATGATTGTTGTGTACTTGTTGTTTGTGAACAAGGAATTCTTTGGAAACTCTTGTTGATGTCAATTGAGTTATTATCACAATTTTCATAGTTCAATAGATTAGAATAAGATGGCAAAGTTAAAGGTTAGAGATAATTCCCATACTATTTTAGTAAATTCTCCGCCCATAATTCTAATCCATGTTGTTTAAATAAGAAAAAATAAATTTATGGAATATCATCGAAAATTATTGCTACACCTTCTTTGTTTGGCCCCAAAGTCAATACTCTAGCATATCTCTTGAGTGGATCTAAAGGAACTAGCTTGTATTTGGCTATATTGAAATGTTTTGATAGATAGCTTCTAACAAATGATCATGTTTGAACTATTTTGATAGATAGTTTCTAACAAAGGACTGCCAATAAGCAAGATAAGTTCATATGGCTAGTATAATTTACATTTTTGAAGAGATTTCAATCTCTTTACATATCTTGTCTTTTTTTAGTTATATTGCATAACTATAGTAAATCATTTTGTGTTACTTTTTAATCTACATTTTATTTCTTTTTAATCTGTCATAGTTTCATTTTGCAAACTATATATGATGAAGGAATACAAGGGTTAGAGAATGACTAATAAAGCTTACAACGTGGATATTCTTGAAGGATACCACATGGAAGGGAATTTACACATTGTGCATCAAAATTCCATACAATTTGAATCCCAGTCAAGGTACCTTATCCTCTATCTTATACAATAAAGTGCAAGGCATAACCATAAAGAAATAGAGATCTATGCATGGAGAGACCAAAAACACCAAGGCTTGTTATATTTCTTTGATTGAAGGGTTAGAATCATCTACACAACATGGGTGAATGAAATTATTATCTTTTGTGAATTTGCAACTTATTGTTGACCAAATTTTACGGCATTGCCAAGTTACATATGTAAATCTCATACCATTGCATGATAGGGCTTGATAACTTGCTCAAAAATGATTCTCTTTTACCATATCCAATGATGGGATCAACAAGGATCATTTGGAGGTTAAAATCATGAGTAATGATCTTTTATTTGGAATAATGTCATCCCCAATTAGAATTGGTGATTAACACTTGCATAGATGCCAAAGATGACTATGTGAAGTTAAATACGATGATCATCAACAATGCATGTGTCATACATATGTATGCTTCATTTTATCCTATTCATTTCATTGTGTTAATGCAACATATGAATCAACTACATATTGCTTTCCATAATGGATAATGTATGTGAATGCCTATAAATAAAATTGTATCAAGCATTTGAGTTTTGTGATACCTATAAATGGTTAATAACCCTAGGTTTAAAATGTGTTTATACTAGTTATCACCTTTGTGATAAGCTATGAAAAATAAATGTTATTAAGAAGGTAGATAGAACATATTATAGCATTGGAACTTATACAAGAAGTGACATAGTTATGATAATCTTTATCCATATAGAGAGTTGTAATTTGTGAAGATATTAAAAATATAATAATGTTTTTTTTCTTGCTTTTCTCAAGCTTCAAATCCATATGGTCTTTCAACAATGTACTCCATATTCATTTTAATACTTCTAATGATATCTTTTTTATCAATTTGATAATTTATAAATGGTCCACACTCATTTCACTATCATGTACTTTTACAAGTAAGTTTTACATGACTCCACATTTATGGCATCTTAATCCAATGCCCCTATCATGAATTCCATTTGGTTCTAACTATTTTCAACATGTTGTTTCATCTTAATGTTGCAAGCATGTTATGAATATCATGCATGTATTTTTATACATAACTAATAATCTCTGCATGATCCTAATTTTCCCTTCAAATGATGAAAATTATTTCCAATCCTTCGTGATACTTTATCTTTGACTAGTCTTGGAGATGCACTTGATAGCTTCGTGAAAATAACCACAAATGTGAAGGTTCTTGATTAATCTAATAGGTATCCCATGAGCTGCACCCCTAAGTCCAAATTCAATCGCTAACCTATAATGTACCTTTGTACTTTATTCATCATAATAGGATTTATTTTTTAATCAAAAGAATGAGCAAAAAAATATCGCTTTCATATAAGCCAAATCTTGAAAGGATAAGATCCAACATCATAGAAACAATAACTACTACCTTCGGATTGCATCTAAAAGTCCGTGAAGAATTCATACCCTTACCAAATAAATAATTATAACTATCTAACTTATACAACTTTTAACTTGAGATATGCTTCTTGATTTTCTAACAAGTCTAAGAGTGAATAAGGCGTCAAAATTAGTTCGAGTGAACTAGTATCCTAAGTTGTTCTCCCTCTAGAAGTTAATTCTAGTAGGGTTTAGCATTCAGAGGTAACCCATGCCTTGCATTTGACAAGCCTCTACCATTCACTATCTCTTAAAATAAAAACTCTAGTATCTACTTCAATCAAAATTAATTTACTTGAGAGTAATGTTCAAGGTAAATCAACCCAACATACTACCATTCTAAATACTAAGGATGAATTTTACAATTGTATTTAATATTGAAGCTTTATACTCCACCAAATTTTACTTCATTTCGAGGAATGTAACATAGTACTTTTTTTTTACTACATTCCTCCAACTAAGTTTTGGTCTAAAATTCAATGTTAACCTTAGATATGACACCTTGTCTCTTTCATGGGAAATGTTGTATGAAATTTGGAGCATTTATACATTTGTTTATTCCTAAAACTTTTTGACTTTCTAACACTAATATCATTGGGTTTACACAATTTCTTAGAATCAAAGAAAATTTCACATGTAGCATTTGGAGAATGAATTAATGAAGTTGAAAACTCACAACATTATGGGACCATGTCCTTCAAGGCTAATCAAGCACATTACAAGTTGTTAGCACTATTAAAGATATATGTTCCAATAACTAACTAACTATGCATATGACATGAATAAGTTGATCAATGAAGAGAAAACATTTTTTTTGTGTGTTCAAGTGGAAGATATCATTTTCGTGAAAATATAGGAAAGGCTATAGTAAGACAAGGTAGATGTTGCAAATCTTACATTGAGAATAATTAACAATCAATATGATTTTTTCCATAAAATAGAAGATGTTTAGAAAATTGCAAGGAATTAATAATGAATGTAAATATGTAGTTGTTAACCTTAGTAAATTGGATCGATTAGTTAAAATAAGAGATGTTGGGATAGAGTAGTTGTTCAATATGAGTGAGCAGAAGGACATATAAATGTTTGTACAAAAAGTTAAGATGTATTGAGTTAGTTGATATTTTTATTTAAATTATTGATCTAGAAGATATTTTTAGTGAGGATTAGGAAAATTGGACATGCATGAAATGATACAAATCCAAAGTCATACTTTAGTAGCAACTCCATATAAGGGAAATATTAAGAACTCCTCCTAAATTTATATGTATAATAAATGGGTGAATCCCCATGATACATACGAAAATTTGAAGGTTGTCAATAATAGAATTTGTTGTGAATATTTTACTCAATTATATAATCTTTTAAAATTTTGGTGAATATTTCTCCAAATTATAAAATCTTAGAAAATTTGCACTAGATTATAAAACCTTGTAATGTGTTTACAAATATTTTAATAAATTCAAAAGCATTTTGAAGTTTTGGTAAGTTTTTTTTAGTAAGTATAAAACCATAAATAATAATAAGAGAATAAAATTACTAAACTATAAAATATTCATTCTACATGTTTGCAAAAATCAACATAATGTGTCCCTTTTCAAGACAATGTTGCAAGCATTTGGGGTTGTCTTTTTAAAGGTTTTTATTTTACAATATTGCATATCCCTCTATCAATTTTTATGATATTTCATCACAAAGTTCCTATATGTGTTGATCCTAACCAAAAAATTTATCAAGCTTAGGAAACATACAAATTTTCTCTACCACTTCTATTATGAATTATTTATTACCAATTCACCAAGTATGAAAGGACTCTTAAAAAATTTTCACTAACAAATGTCCCTAAATAGGAGGGCATACAATTTTTCCCATCAATGACTCCAAAAGTATAATAATATTAGGTTGTAGCTACAACAACCCTCCTTAATTACTCCCAATGCCTTGTACCTAGAGGGAATTGAAGGGGCCCACTTATTCACTTCAAACAAAGATTTTATTTTCAAGCCAATCCAACACTTTTGATCCATGATCAACCCCATTAACTTAAGGTAATAGAGGAAAAATTATGAACTTAAATTAGTTATGATGATCAACATAGAAGAATTAAGGATCTCTAACCCCAATCATGTGGTAGAGAAATACTTTGTAGCTCTTCATCACCAGGATGTAACCCTTAGAGAGAAGTTTCTACTTGACTTGTCTTACAATTTTGAACGTTTCTAGACTTTTGCAGTGCCTTCTTAGGTATCTATCTAGTGCTATATCACCCCTCATGTCTATGTGAAGTGCTACAACCATTTTCTTAGCTTCATAACTTTGTTTTCCTCCCTTCCATGACCTATGTAGAACTCCATTCAATCTATTATCAACGTAATAGTTCCATGTTTCCCCTCGGTGCAACACCACACTCTCAAGTTTAACCATTAGACTTGATTTTCATTCCATGTTTCTTGCTTTCTGAGGCTCCATAGTGCATCATTGATCCTCTAACATGTTCCGTAGTTCCCAAGAATCCATCAATGGAGTGCTATAGTGAATTGTCAACTCTCCTTAGTCCATCTTCTGACCTTCATCCCTCGCTATAATGAGAATTAATCCTCTTTTGGTTGCTACAACACATGACTGGTTCTCATTTCAACATTATAGTGCATCCTTATGTCTCAAGCCATGGCCAGGATTCACTCTTTCAAACCTATTATTCTCAAAAGTTGGTTTCTCTTAGGTTCTCTTTGAGGAACACATGAATTTAATGGAGGTAAAACACAAGATAAAGCAAAGTCATTAACATAATTGGTGTACATAAGGGTCAAGAAATCTTATCATGGTTTAGTAACCCTCAATTTTTATTCCCTCAACTCCCTAGAGTTTTTTCTAGCTAGAACTTACATTTCTCATCACCACTAAAGCCTACTGCATGAAAACAAGAAAGGCCAGCATGGAACCAACACTCTAAATTCTATTCATACAACATTTTACACTAATATACATAATGGGTGCTTATTGTTTCAATGTTTCTAAAGAATAACCATCGATATTCCCAAGAGGAAAACATTCTAAACTTCAATGGTTGAGTCATCAAACAAAGTAGAACCTAATAACTTAGTTATACAAGAATCCTAGGACACATATGGCTAGAAACATATTAGCTATCTAAAAAGAGAATATGTTAACAAATGAATCAGCAATAAAGATATATAGGGCTAAAAACATATATAATCGAAGGACTAAGATTTAGTTGGGTGAGCCTCCCACATTTTTTCTGATGAGCAACTTTGAACAAGCCTAGAGACCAAGGAAAATAATAGGCAAAGAAAGAAGAAACATGAAATTACAGGTATTGTTGCAAGTAAAATAACTATCTTTTAATGCCTTTATTGGCGGACCTCTCTAAGAAACAAAAAATGTTGGATCCACACTTGGTCTTACTACAGATTAATATCCTAATCATTTGTCATGCGACATCAAAATTCCATGTCATAATCGAGAGACTACTATTTAACAGATCCATGATGATTACATCATATTATGAATACTGGGTGATATGCATTCGCGGAATTGAGAAACTCCCAATTAAGGACCCAATAAGATGGGGGAAATTGTTTGATTGATCTTTTAAATTTTTAAATGTTTATTTTTTTTATATTTGTAAATCATGTGAAGCTGAAAAATTGTAGCAAGCCTTAGAGAATTGCAACAATCACAAGAGACAGTTACTAACTCAACCTATAAATGTTGTAAATCTCTCAATAGTAAGGGTTGTAAATTTTAAATTTTGGTTTATATACCTTGCAAACCATATTTAGGAGGTTGGTACTTCTACACTCATTGTTTTAATGTTAAGAAGCCTTGAAAGGCCATTGTTGGAGCTATATTATTGACATGCATCTTTTATGTTATGTATCCAAATAAAAAATAGCATAGAAACATAAGAAAAGATAGATCAACAATTAGATAATAAGTCCGTTTGAGAGGGTCACCCTCCTTACTCAGTATGAATAATTCTTGGATATCTAATTGACCAGCCTCCTTGGTAATGTGGAGCCTAAATGGCAAAATATAATTTAGGGCCTACATAAAATATATAATGTAGGTGTTCAATCGATATCACAATATTGGTTTCTATGGAGCAACACAATAACAATAGGGGTATACACTGTAGTTTTCCTTGGACTTAAGTAGTTTTCGATGCTTCTGTATAAAATACTTATCCTCCCATGTGGAATCTTCAACAGGTAAGTTCTTCCACTTAATGAGATACTCTAAAATTGATCTATTATGTAGCTATCAGATTCTTGTTTTTGTAATTTCTTGAGGCTCCAATATGATTTTTCCTTCCTCGTCAAGTTTTGACAATATAGTTTGAACTGGAAGTTTGTCACCTATAACCTTCTTTAAGCATGGAACATGGAAAATTGTGTGTACCCACAAAGATGTAAGGAGCTCCAATTTGTATGGCATAGTAAAAATATTTTGCAACACCTTGTAAGGGCCATAGTACTTGGGTGATAATTTATTATCCTTCTTAGCTTACTTGAGGGGAATTTTTTTGTATGGTTTTAGCTGTAAAAATACACAACTTCCCACATCAAATCTTCTTTCACTACGGTGTTAATATGCCTATTGTTTCATTCGATTTTGCGCTAGATTTAGGTTATCCTTTAAGAGTTGAAGAACTTACTATTGATGCTCGATGTGATATTCCATTACTTCAACCATCATAAATGGGGTCATTTTTTTTGCGATATGGAAGGAAGTGTTATACCACCATTTTTCCAAAGGTAACAACTTGATTCATTGTGTTTGTTTATCAATGCAAAGCAACGAAGATATCCTTCCAAACATTTGTTAACTATCTCATTTTTTCCATGAAATTGAGGATGATAAGATGAGATATGAGCTAATTGAGTACCAAGACAAGAAAATAATTATGTCCAAAAATTTCCAATGAAAATTGGATCTCTGTCACTTGCAATAATCTTTGTGTTTCCATGTAGTTGTTGAATAGTTTCCACAAATGAATAACTATTGTACTAGCTTTGAAAGGATGATATAGTGCACAAAAGTGTGCATACATGGTATCAACTACCACCATAATGACACTCTTTCCTTCAAATTGGGTAAACCTGTCATCAAATCCATGATACCACCTCCCAACACTGAATTGGAATGGATAATGGTTGTAAAATACCTAGGGTATTACTTGTATCAACTTTATTTTGTTGGAAAACCAAAAAAAAAATCCACAAACTTCCAAATATCATATTTAAGGTTATTCCAAAAAAATCCTTCTTGTCCTTGTGCTAAGTTTTTAAAAATCTTTAGTTCCCTCCTAAAGGAGAGGTGTGCAATTCCAAAAGAACCTTTTGTTTAAGTTGGGAGTTCTTACATAGATATAAACAATATTTGTACCACATTGAATTATTTTTCCATATAAATGTATCAGATGCACTGGGATCTTGTTGTAACTTTTGAATGAGTGTCCACACCTCTTCATTATTCTTCCATTCATCCCTTGCTTCATTTACCCAATCAGGTTGGATAATAGAATTGGCATAGAGAAATGCCTCCACATCCTCATCCCTTCTTGAGAGTGCATCTTCAACAAAAAATTTCTTCCCTTTTTTGAAGATGATTTCAAATTCATAACCCAACATCTATGTGACCCATTTTTGTTTTTCTTCTAAACATAATATTTGTTCCAAGAAGTATTTAAGGCTATCATATATATTTTTTTACCTTGAATCGTATTCCCATTAGGTAAGGGTATCATTGCTTCAGTGCATGTAGTATTGACAACATTTCGTTCTCAAAAATAGGTTTGTGTAAATCCTTTCCCTTGATTTGATGACTTTCAAAAGAAATGGGTCTTCCTTCTTGCATTAGAATAACACCAATGACATTTCTTAAGGTATGGCATTCCACAATAAAGGTTTTTGTGAAGTCTAGTGTGGCTACTACCGAAGCTTGGCACATTGCTTCTTTAAGATGTTCAAAGGCTTTAGTTGCTTTTGGAGTCTAAAAAATTACATCTTTATTTATTAACTTTGTTAGAGGTGCTACTATTTTCCCATAATTCTTAAAAACAATGTGATAATACGCTGTCATCTCGAGAAATTCTCTAAGGTTCCTTAAGATTGTGGGGATTTTCTATTCTTGATGGTTTAATTTTGTTAGGGTCTACCTTAACACCCTCATGAGATACAATATGGCCCAAATATTCCACTTCCTATACCACAAAGAAACATTTGGAGGGTTTTACATACAATTGTTTATCCTCCAATATTTTGAGCACCCTCTCAAGATGTTGAACAAGATCTTTCCAATACTTTTGTAGATTAGTATATCATCAAAAATTACTAACAAAAATTTTCTAAGGGTTTGAAAGTGGAATTCATCAAACCTTTAAATGTGGAAGGTGCATTAGTAAGTCCAAAAGGCATGAACAAAAACTGATAATGATATTCATGAGTTATAAATGTTGTTTTTGGAATTTCTTATATATTCATTCTAATTTGATGATATCCTAAATGAAGATCCAACTTGATGAAATAAATTGCTCCGTGTAGTACATCCAAAAATTCATCAATGGTAGGAATGGGAAATTTACCTTTAATAGTGAGTTTGTTGAGCTCTCTATAATTTGGACACATATGCCATGGTTCATCCTTCTTGTTCATCAATACTACTAGAAAATAGAAAGAAATTTGGATAGGTTGAATTATACATGCCTCTAGCATTTATGCAACCATATGTTCAATTTCTCTCTTCTGGGAATATGGATATTTGTAAGGTATTATTTTTGGAGGAACACTTCCTAGAATCAAGTGAATATCATGATCATGATTGTGAATAGGTGGGAGACCTTTAGGAGTCTCAAATACCTTGGAATGATTGTCAAGGATTCTTTGGAGATCTGGAGAAATGGATTACTTAGATGTTTGGACATCTAGTGAGCATAATTGTGCAATTATGCGTTGTTGTTCCTTCTTCAAAATCTGTGTCATTCCATTAGAGCTAATTATATTCCTAGGTTTCCCTATTATACTCCTTAATTCATTTTTTTTCCTTTTGAGAAAAATTTCAAGAAAAGTTCTTGAAAATTAAAAGTTTTTGTCCCCAAAGAGTGTAACCATTAGACTCCTAATACAACATCATCAGCACCCATTGAAATGGAAAGAATTGAACTATTCAATACATATTTCCCCATGGTTAGATTGATATTATGGCACTTCTCTGAGAAATTTATAGTTCATCCATTTGCAACCATCACTTGACACTCTGGTGCTAGATATAGAAAGAAATTCAAATCATTGGTTATCTTAAAATGAATAAAATTATAGGTACTACCTGAATCAATAAACACTATTACCTTTTTCTTCTTGATGTATCCTTATATCTTGAGAGTTTTAGGAGCGGTAATTTTTTCCAACTCATTATAAGATATGTCAGATTCTTTTCTTCTTTTTCAACCCCTGGGGTTGGTTCTTGGTGTATATCTTCTTCTTTTGATGTTTTTTGTTCATTTTTTCCTCCTTGTTGCCATAATTTTTCTTTCAACTTTTCTCTCCACCCTAAATGCATTATCCAATGACTTAGGTTCCCATAGGAAAACCTCATGTTGGATGTTATCCTTTAAGATCCATATGAAGACATCAATCATATGCTCCTCTGGAATATCAAGTACCTTGATATTCAATATCTAGAAGTCCACAATGTGCTTCCCAACTAAACACTTTTATTTGAGATTTATCAATTGGCTAAAGAAGCTATTGTCCTTTGTATCCTTATAATATGCTATCAATTTCTCAGTAAAAATTATCCAAGTGACAAGTGATTTAAGATAACAAAGCCATCGATAGCACACAAACTGATTGGTTCTAAATATAAAGATGTAATGTTTTCCTTCTATATGTGTTGCATATTTTGTAGATAAAAGAATTGCTCCATCTATAGTATCCACGTTACTGGATACATACCATTAAACTTCATCATATTGATCTTTGGAATATGGTTGGTATTCATCCCAAAGTAGGATTCTCTAAATCCATGATTCACATTCATTTTTTTTTCATCATGTGTTTCATGGAATACCTTGTCACTATTAGGAAGCATTTCTTGCAACAACTTTGTCAAACCTTCCATTTCTGCTTTTAAACCATGCATGTCCCATTTTACTTCCACTTTTAAGCCCTCATCATAGCTTCTAGTACATATTTGGTTACTCTTTGTGACAGTGAAATTTGTTGCACTTGGTCCCGTAATTTTGATATATCATGTTGCATTTCTTCCTATTCATGCATCATAGTAGAGATTTCTGAGGTGTTAATGGGCATAGAACTTTTTTTGGGAGGAATTTTGGAACCAAATAATAATATATATTCTTTACTATGCCCTTTAAATCACTTCAAACTTATTTTTCAAACAAAATCTATGCAAATTTAAAAATACAGACCTTTTAAGGGCTTGATTTTGATCTTGTCAATCTAGTTGGCCTTGAAACTGTTGTGTCTATGTGATTTTGGTCTCCCATAGGTCAAACTGAGATTGGATTCTTCAATTTAAAGTTATGCCAAATCTCACACGATGACTTGATTATGGCTTGGTTCAGTAGAGCGAACTTTTATGGGATGCCATGTGTCATTGTTTCCACATTTAACCCTAAAAATCTTACCAGAGAAACTAGAATTTATGAAATTTCATCAATTTTTACAAAATTCAAATATGATGCTTGAAGGGGAAGTTATGACAATTTTCCCCAAGACACCTATTTGAGACTGAATTTTGGAGCATGCATAAACCCTGACTTCCCTGAACCATATCTTTGAAAATATAGTGAACCAAGGTCTAAAATTGTAACTAGATGTTCATTAAGATTTATTCTTCACATGGTATCAGTTTTACGGACTGAGGCTTCACATTAAATTAAAAAAAGAAAAGAAAAAAGGTATAGTGAAAATTCCATGGTGACATGTTTGAAGTAGTAAAACCCTAGGATCAAGAGATCTAATACCAAATGTTATGTATCCATATAAAAAAGAGCACGGAAACATAATAAAGGATAGATCAATGACTAGATAATAAACCACTTCGAGGGGGAAACCTCCCTTTACATCACATAAATGAAATATTATTGGAGGATTCAAATGGAAAGACCTTGGTATATATAGGAGTCCAAAGGGTCAAACTATAATTAAGGCCTACATAACAATAATAATGTAAGGGCACAACAATAATAATAGTGGGATTATATGGGGATAAACAATAAAAATATGGGGGATACACTAGTATTATAGGAACCTAACATTATCCTTTTTTCTGACTACTCTTAAGAACTCATGTGTGTGTGTTCTAAGAGATATATACTACTATATTACGAGCTATTTTGTAAGTTAGATGGTTTTTCTCACCTACTTACTATTCCAATTCTATAGCTTTCATTCATTGAGAACTTATTAGATTAATATACTGACTATTTTGGAGTTGTTCTAGTAAGTTAACCATCCATTTTTGTCTTGTATCTCAATGAATTATTTTCTTGAATGCGTAGTTCTATATTTACTAGTTATGTACTTTCTACCTCTTCTTTATCCTTCACTACTAACTAGATTACATTTTATCTAAGTGCATTAGATAGTTTTAGTTTAGAATTTGTATACCCCTATTATGACGATTACCCATAACTCATAGAATTATTGAGA
This sequence comes from Pinus taeda, assembly GCA_000404065.3. Taxonomy (NCBI): domain Eukaryota; kingdom Viridiplantae; phylum Streptophyta; class Pinopsida; order Pinales; family Pinaceae; genus Pinus; species Pinus taeda. Next base: position 165,854 of record APFE030936139.1, read on the forward strand.
AAATCGAGAATTATTACTAGGGAAGAATCCCAATGGGTCTCTTATCCAAAATGGTGTGAGGTATAATTGAGTAAACTGATTTTTTTGTAGCATTATGAGGTATTCTCGCATGCTAAAGAAGTATCCAATTCATTCTAAAAAAATTGGGGCATCAAGTTGGTCGAGGAAGACTAGTTAGCCCAACAATGTGAAGGGATGTGTCCATTGGGCTAGTTTAGCCCCATTCGAATAGTATATATACATGATGGGATACATACATTTCCGATCATTAGCCATCAACATCTTTTCTCTTCTGGAGAAGTCGTACATGTGACCGGAATAGGCCAAGTTGACTAGAGTTTGACCAAGTAATTGGTTTGAACGGTGATCAGAATTGACCAAAGTACGAATTTGATAGCAAAATCAAACCCAGTTGACCGCAGATTGACTGCAAGGCCCATAGGGATGAAGTTTGATTGCAAGCTGGTTTTTTTACCAATGGTCAATTATGTGTATTTTGGTTGGTTTTACTAGTGGTCTTTCTAGAAAGAGACTAGGTTTGACTATATTTTGACTTAGATTTTGGCACAACTTTCTAGAAAGTTTGAATTTGTAAACCTTGTTGAAGAATAACTTCTCCTAGAAGAAAATTTGTTGGGTTTTCTCCCAAGTTTTTGTTTCCTAGTGTAAATTTTGTCTTTTTTTCCAAGTTTTTGTTACCTCAGATATTTACTATTTCTATCTCATTTACTTTTTGAAATTGCTCAAGGATATCAGAGGCATAAGAATATTGTATGGAAATCATTAGCTTGTAATTATTTAGCAAAAAATTATATTCTACAATGATCTTGAAGAAAAATTAACATGGTAGCAGAGCCTTATTGAAAGAGTAGCCATGGAAGTCATTCCAGAGCTAGAGGGAGCTAAGGAGAAATAAGAAAAATGAAGCCAAGGTTAAGGAAGATGTAGTACCTCTAAGGCATGACGTATAGGCTGAAATTTTTTCCTAAGTAAACAACTCAACTAAGCTCAAGGAAGAATTTAGACCCGTGGAAGAAGCAATTGAAGAGTTTTATACCTCATGAACTAAAACAACAAGGAGCGAGGAGTTTGAGAAGCAAGTTTAAGGGATTTTTTGTTTTGGTTAAAGCATTCTTGAAGCTATTTTGAACATAGTTTGAAGCACATATTGGAGTATATTTGGGACAGAATTCAGACCTAATTAGGACCTATGTTTTTCTGTAAACTCATATCTATTGCAACCCTTATTTGGTACTATTATAGATCTATTTTCAAACTTCTTGACCCTCATTTTTAGCCTTGTTGCAATCATAGTTAAGCTTAGATTCAGCCCCTGTGGTAGCCTTTGATTTGGCCTTGTGGAAACATCATATTTGGCCCTATGGTAGCCTCCAATTTGACCTTATTGGAGCCTCAGATTTCGTCTCGTTGTAACCTCATTCTCGGCCTGATAGGAGCCTTAGTTTTCAACCTTTACAACCCTAGTATCAAGCAATTTTGGAGCCTATTTTGGAGCAATTTAAAAGCCTATCTAGGAGTAGTTTTGGAGCATGAATCAACATTGCCTTAGTCCTAACTTGAAGGTTCATTTTGGAGTGTTTTAAAGGCATACCCTAGATCTAGTAAAGGCGATGAATTGACAACAATTGAAGAGAGGATGAGGCAAAGTTGGATGAATTTATTAAAGGTGAAGGTGAGCATTGGTTCGATGTTGAAACAACTGTAAAAGTTTTCCATGGGGAATGATATCGTGAACATGCAATGTATGTTATGAAAAAAGTTTGGAAGCATGAATAGTATTTAAAGATATTATTAGAGGATTTTGATAGTTATGATGAAGGTTTTAAGTATATCTCTAGTGTTGAATCAACTCAAGCTACAATTACAGTCAAGGAATATGTGATGCCTCTAAGCACATTATATGTTTCCAAGTTTCTCTTACATATTTGTTAGAGAGAGGGTCTACAATCCTTGTCAGTTTCTTTCCTTAATTAAGAGATAAGTACTTCCAATCATATTTTTCTCCCTTAATTATTATTATTATTTTGATTTTTGGTTAGCCTCGTGTTCTTCCATGGCCTCGTGAATGGAGTTTGCATAAGGGAATAATGGGTACATTATGGAGGCTACCGAAGAATGATTATAGTGTGGAGGCTACCAAGGAGATGATTCATGTAGAAAATGGAAACATTAAGAAGTAATAAGTAAGGCTTATACGAAGAGGGTTCTCCCAAAAAGAGGGAATCAACTACGAGGAGACTTTTTTCCTTTAGTTTCCATATGGTCAAATTCTTGTATGGCCCATGGGATTGAGCTTAGACTCAGTAGAAGTGATTGATGTTTGAGAGCGAGGATTGTATAGATTGTTAGGACATCCAGAACGCTATATGACCATAAGAGCTTCCAGTTCTAAGGGAGCAGACAGTCAGGAAAAATGAAAGGAGAAGCCTTTCAAGAGGACGTCATGGGTGTAGATTTTCAGACAAGATGCTCAATGATAGGAGGTCTCTAGGAGCTATATGCCTTCGATGACGGGACCATGTTAGATAGAAGAGTATGCTTCATTGTCAAAGGGAGTTAGCCTCAAAGTTTGATAAGAAGGATCTTGGCCTAATGCATTATTTCTTTGGATTGAAGGTGTAGAGACCTGATGAGATCTTCCTTGGACAGGAGAAGTACATTGACTAGATTGTAGTGGACATTCGGTATGATGACTACAATTATATGGCTACACTTATGGTGACCAATCTAAATATGTTGAGTGATTTCACTTCATATTTAGATTTGGTGGATTCTGTGATGAATAGGTAGTTGATTAGATCATTAATGTACCTAGTTAAGACTAGGCCCAATATTTGCTTTGTAGTAAGCACCCTTATCTAGTTTATGGTTAAGCTAAGGCATGTAAATTGGGTTATAGTGAAGCACATGTTTAGGTACCTACATGGTATAGTTTGATATGGTCTAAGATGTCTTAGGTGGTGAAGTGAGGTTGTAGGGATATACAAATTCAGATTGAGCATGGAGTACATAAGACAAAAAGAGCACCTCGTGGATGATGCTTTAGCTTGGGATCAACTATGATATCTTATTTCAGTAGGAAGAAAACTTTTGTCACTCTCAAGATAGAAGATGTAGAGTATATCACAACCAGTTTCACAAGTTGTGAAGTAGTTTGGCTTTGAAATCTTCTTGCAAGAATATTTGATCAGGTTACTTCATTTCAGACATGGTGCAAAGGGGAGTAGTGAAGTTCAAGTACATATCCATAGACAAGTAGATTGCAGACATTCTCACCAAGCCTCTATCTAGATAAAAGTTTGTATACTTCATAGATAAGCTTTGCATGATGCAAAATGTCTCCCTTGATTGAGAGGGAGTGTTGATGTCTTCACAGGATTGGGTAGACCATCTCCTGAGAAATCAAAAGGAATCTATTGGGTCATGTTAATTTGACCAAAGGATATGGATACATTCACCTAAGAAGCCAAAAGGATTTGGTTGGGTCATGTTGATTTGACCAAGAGTGAATGGCCCATGGAAAATTGCAAATTGGCCAAATCTTCTCCTAAGAAGCGAGAAGGGCTTGGTTGGATCATGTTGATTTGACCATAGGATATATATGAATTTTTTCTAAGAAACCATAAAGGAATTTGGGTCAGCCATGCTAATTTAGCCAAGGATGCATGGTCCAGGGCTAGATCCTCTCGTGAGAAGCCATGAAGTAGTTTGGATAGGTCATGTTAATTTGACCAAAGGATATTGGTACATTACCTGAGGATCCATAAATAACTTTGGTTAGGAAATGCTAATTTGGCTAGGGGTAAATGGCCCAAGATACTCACATTTCCTACTCCAAGATGGAGTGATTTATAGATAAGCATAAATATAGCAAGCTCGTGAAATTTTCATGTGTAAGAGAAATTTCAACTAATGGGAAATTTGTTGCAGCTAAGGAGAATACCTCCCTCGCTAAGAGGGAGTGTTGATTTTTTATAGCATCAAGAGGTATTCTCGCATGCCAAATAAATCTCCAAGTCGGCCTAAGAAGATTATCAAAAAAAAAATTGGGGCATCAAGTCAGCCCAGCAAGGTGAAGGGACGTGTCCCTAGAGCTAATTCACCCACATTTGAATAGTATATATGCATGATGTGATACTAAATTCTCAATCAACAACCATCAACATTGTTGGGTTGTGTTATATTATTTCCATGACTAGCCCACGTAGTTAACCGGGAGTTAGAAGGGGGGCGAAGCCCCCCCTTTGTTGCATCGAGTGCGTAGCGGGGGGAATCACAAGGGGTTTGAGGGGTGCAGGTAACCTGACTCTATGGGGTTCGAGGCAGCGCCTTGGAAAATTTTGGTTTTGGACCCTATATTAGGTTGCGCTGTCCTAGCTGTGGTTTTGTGCATGTTTTTCGCACATGGTTTTGGACGCGATGGTTTTTGGTCCATGGTTTTGGACACGATGGTTTTCGTTCCATGGTATTGGATGCTTCGGCATGTATAAATATGTATTGTAACATTGAAAGGAACATAATGAAAAATCAAGCTAGTAGTCCCGGTTTTGGGATCCAATGGGACATCTCTTTGTATGTGTGTTTTATGTGTTATGCTCTCGCATTTTTATTTTTCCTGTGATTTAGAATTCGTATGCAGGTAATTTCTATACGGGGTTAAAACCTACAAAGAAGTGTTGAGACAGAGAGCAAACAGAGACAGAGAGTCAGTGAGGAGAGTCTGTGTACTCAGAAAGACTTGAGGGATCCAAGTAAAGCCTTGTTGTTTTGTATCTATTGAGTGAGACTCAAATTGAGCTCAATGTTGTAAACTCTATTTTCGAAGGCATAATAGAGAGGTCACCACTGAAGGCTGGACTAGGAGACATAACCCAGGAGTATTGGGTAAACTCCTCAATTATCTTGTTGTGTTGTGTGTGTGTGTCTATTATGTTTCTTTAACTGCTTCATTGTCTATGTTATTCACAATCTTATTGATCCATTTCACTAAGTAATATAGGCAAATCCATGCACATGAGTCTGTAATACCTTAATAATTGTCTAAGATCTCATTATCAGATCAAGTGGTATCAGAGCTCTAGGTTTGCTAAGGTTAGACAAGCTTGTGCTGGATTGTTGAATGCTAACTAGGTCAAAGCTCAAAATAGGAGAAGGAGCACTTGTTGAGACTAATCCAGAAATTGGAAGAGTTTATCCTAGGAGGAGGATGGCAGAACAAACCTCATCGGAATCAGACTCTCAGTTCATGGACAGTTTCATGACCATGAGAGCCATGGTGGAAGAGATGTATCGAGAATTTAAGAAAGGCCGAGGTGAAAGCACTTCAGCACCTCAAACAGAAAAAGGAGCAGAGGAACCTCTTCTAGATGGCCATCCAGAAGGCAAAGGAAAATAAGATAGGCCCTCTCCACCATCTACTCCATCATCTCCATCCTCATCATCATCTTCACATAAAACTAGCCCTGAAAAGAAAAAGAAGAAAACTGTTGTGATTAAATTAGATGTGAAATTTGATTTACCAATTTATGATGGTGAATTAAATGCAGAGAATCTAGATAACTGGATTAGACAAATTGATGTATATTGAAGGGTGAAAAACATTAATTCAAAAAGGAGAAAGATTCAACTGGCTAGCTTTCGCCTTGGAGGAACTACCCTAGTGTGGTGGGAAGGCAAGACACAAGCTGATTTGAAGAAGCATGGTAAAATTCTTTCTACCTAGAATGAATTTGTTGCTGCCATTAAAAAAAAATTCTATCCACTAGCTTATATGCAGAAAGCAATGATGAGTTGGAAAACTCTTCACCAATTAAAGGGGAAATTGTACAAAGCTATACCCAGGAATTTAGAAAAAGAGCTTTAACTCTAGGCATTTCTCTAGACTCAACTAAAATTTTGTTGAAGTATATAGGTGGTCTACATAGCTATTTGAGGCACACCATTCTCATGTTTAATCCCACTAGCCTAGATGATGTATCAATTCAAGCTACACATCTAGAGGCTAGAGGCAAGAATTGAACCCAGAGATTGGGGGATCATCAAAACCCAATGCAAGCAAGAACAAGGAAAAGAAGAAACAAAAATGGAAGGAGAGGAAGACAAACACTGTACAGAAAGACAAACCTTCATGCACTCACTGCAAGAAGGATGGACATGATGATGAACACTGTTGGTCTTTGCATCCGGAGCTGAAACCCAAGAAGTTCAGTGGTAAGAGGAAGAAGACTGTTACTGCTATTCAGAAAGATTTGGGGTTAGATTCAGGTGATGAAACAACAGTCACAACTACAAGTATAAAAGGTAAAAATTCTAAAGCATCTACAAGTAATTCTGCTCAATCTAATGATAATGAAGAAAATGAGAGGAAACAACATGAGTTTTTTCATATTAGAGTTATTTCCAAGCATCAAAAGATTGATACTTTATTTGATAGTGGTTCACAAGTAAACTTGATTTTTGAAGCAATTGTAAAGAAGTTGGGCTTACTAACAACACCTCACAAGAAGCCATATCCATTAGGTTGGGTATGTGATAAAGCAAAGCTACAAGTGACTAGACAATGTAAACCTAGGTTTGCTATTGGGTCAACTTTTGTAGATGAGCTTGAGTTAGATATAGTTCCCTTGGATATATGTGGTATTGTTTTAGAAAGTCCTTACTTGTGTGATAGAAAAGCCAATTTTTATAGAACTGAAAATAAGTATCAATTCACAAAAGATGGAATTGAATATATTGTAAGAGCTCATCAGCTCAAAAATAACTACACTCTCATAAACTCAGGGCAGATGAAAAGAATTGTAAATTCATGCAAGCAATTTTTATTAATGGTTGTAAAGGAAAAGACCCCTGATAAAACCAATGTATTTGAAGGTTGTGATGCTAAACAGAAAGTTGATTTAGAAAAAGTTGTTTCAGAATATGATATCCTATTTCAAGAACCTAAAGGTCTGCCACCCAAAAGGGAAATAGTACATGATATTCATTTGCAGCAAGATGCTCCATTGCCTAACATCAGAATGTACAAGTTATCCGCTTTAGAGAATGCAGAGATCAAAAGGCAAGTACAGGAGCTACTCGATAAAGGGTTCATCAGAACAAGCACATCACCATGTGGATCTCCCATTGTGTTGGTGAGAAAGAAAGATGGTTCATGGAGGATGTGCATTGATTACAGAGCACTGAATAAAATAACGATCAAGAATCGTTATCCTCTTCCTCGCATAGATGATATATTAGATCAGTTGAAAGAATCAGTTTACTTTTCCAAGTTGGACTTGCGTAGTGGCTATCATCAGGTCAGAGTAGCAGAACAAGATGCATGGAAGACTGCTTTCAAAACAAAGCAAGGGCTGTATGAATGGTTGGTTATGCCTTTTGGCTTAATTAATGCTCCTGCCACTTTCATGACAATTATGAATGATGTCCTCATACCTTTTATTGATGATTTTGTAATTGTATATTTAGATGACATTCTTGTTTTCAGTAAAAGATGGGAAGAACATTTGAAGCATGTAAAGCAGACTCTAGATGTTTTGAAAAGAGGAAATCTCTATGTTAAGTTATCAAAATGTGAATTTGGAAAAACATATTTAAATTATTTGGGTCATATTGTAGGGGGTGCTTAATTGAAGATAAATCCCTCTAAGGTTGAAGTCATTATGAACTGGCCTAAACCCAAATCTGCTACAGAAGTTAGGAGCTTCCTAAGAGCAGCACAATATTGGAGAAAGTTTATTGCTAACTTTTCCTTGATTGCAGCTCCCTTACATGCTTTAACAGGATTGA
>APFE030936139.1:173978-236578 GCA_000404065.3 Pinus taeda
AGATGTAGATTTTAAAGATGTATATGCAACTTTAAGTCATGGCAAACAAGTAGAAGAATTTGATTATCATGTTAAGGACCAACTCTTATATCATTTGGGAAAGTTATGCATTCCTCAAACTGAAAGAGTTAACATAATCCGAGAAGCACATACTTCTCTAATATCAGGTCATTTTGGTGTAATTAAAGCAGTATCACAGCTGCAAAGATTCTGTTATTGGCCAAGAATGCATGAAGCAGTTTCTAGATATATTAAAGGGTGTACCATGTGTGTTAAAAGCAAGCCCAACAATAGAAAAGTAGGCTTGTACACTCCACTTCCAGTTCCTTCTCATCCTTGGGAAAGTGTTTCCATGGACTTTGTTGGGGGATTTCCAAAATCTAGAAAAGGTCATGATTATTTATATGTTATTGTGGACAGATTCAGCAAAATGTGTATTTTAATACCTTGTAACAAGTAAATTACAACTGAACAAACAGCAAAGTTGTTCTTTCAGCATGTATGAGTTCATTTTGGGTTACTCACTTCTATTGTATCTGATCGAGATTCCCAATTTGTTAGGAAGTATTGGTCAAGTCTGTGGGAACTGATGGACACCAAACTAAAGAAGAGCACAACCTTTCATCCACAATAGATGGCCAAACAAAGGTGGTCAATAGGACAGATCCAGTTGTTCAGGGGCTATTGCAGCAAGCATCCCAAGCTTTGGGATGAACATTTATGTTATGTGCAACATGCTTACAACCGTGCCAAGCACTCTTCTACACAAAGATCTCCTTTTGAGACTTGTTTTGGTTTTACACCAAGGTCTCCCTCGGATTTTGTCTTTAGTAAATACATAGCAGTTGATGGACACAGTGATGTGGACAAAGCAACCAAGTTCATTGAACAGATCCAAGAGATTCACCAAGCAGTGCAGGAATAGCTGGAAAGAAGCCAGGCCAAGTACAAGGCAAGGCATGATAAGCATCGAATTGAGCATAGCTTCCAAGTTGGTGATCAAGTCTGGCTATACAACAGAAAAGACAGAATGCTAGGTGAAGGTAAGAAGCTGAAGCCAATAAGGTATGGGCCTTTCAAGATACTTGAGAAAATTGGTGAGAACACTTTTCACCTTGATTTTCCTGCTTACATGCACATCTATTTAGTAGTTAATGTAGAGAACTTGAGACTGTTTGAACCTTCATTGATTAAAGATCCCGAAGAGCAAAGTCAGTTGCCTTCTATTAATGATATGTTGCCTAAATATCTCAATGAGTTGTAGGAAGATACAGTTTCTGACAGGAAGGTGAGAACTACGAGTAGAGGGGATGTTGAGTACCTAAGAATCGACCTCAAGGGTTCAAAACCAAGCAGTGCAAGATGGATAGAGATTGGACAAGTGAGGAAGTTGTATCCTCACTTGATTGATGCTTAAAACCCAACTTTTGGTGGTCCAAAAGCTTTTTTAGTGGGAAGGCGTGATCCAAATGGATCCTAGAAAACTCTCTAAGTCTTCAAAGTCTTCTAAACATTCAAAACTATCGCCTGAGAAGAACCTTTTAAAAAGGACGATTAAACTATCGAGAGGCAAAAACACGAAGAAATGACCAAAAATAGAGCTATCGGAGGCATGGACAATGATGCACGAGAGCCGTTGGATCTGGCTGATCAATGGTCCAGATTTGATCGACATAGTGCAATCAGCAAAGGCAAGCAAAATCTATCGAAGGCGGCTTTATTGGAAGTGCGATAGCGATCAATGCGATTAAACGAGAGCTATTGATCTATGTGTGCAGATCAACGGTCCAGATTCAATCGCGTTATCGCATTGATTATATATATATATAATATATATATATATATATATATATATTATTATACATATATATTATATTATATATCTATTGAGTTCCAAAACAAGCGGGATTTCGGGCGGGCCATAGGCAGTAAGTGGTTTTGGCCGGGCTTTGCCCGAGCCCATACACTGGGTGCCACGTGGCCAGGCCCTAGAGAGAGAAAACCACCCTTTTCAAGCTATTAACCCCCGTACACATGAGCCGTCTGAAATGAACCTCAACCGTTGGATCAAGATCTCTCAGATCAATGTGGAGATGCAATGGCAATATATAGGCGGACCCGTTAGGAGTTATAAGGTAGAATTTATAATAATTCAAATCCGATAAATGGCAGTTTGGCGAATTTTCACAGTTTTTAGTGTATTTATCTGTGTAAACAGAGAACGATATTTTTGGGGATCTCAAAGGCCCGATGGTCCCTTTCGTTGTAGAACCAGTGGCCACCTTCCCTGAAGACGTTATGCCATGATTGCTAATGCTCAGAAGGGGATTCGAGTGGACAAAGGCTGGGAGCCAGAGAGCCCGAGAAGGAGAAAAGAATAGGCAGCGCCAATTGGATTTAAAGCCATAGACTGACAGAAGATAGGGACAAGCAGTGCTGAGACAGAGAGAAAACAGAGACACAAAGTCAGTGAGGAGAGTCTGTGTACTTAGAAAGACTTGCGGGATCCAAGTAAAACCTTGTTGTTTTGTATCTGTTGAGTGAGACTCAAATTGAGCTCACTCTTGTAAAACTATGTTTTCAAAGACATAATAGAGAGGTCATCACTGAAGGCTGCACAAGGAGACGTAGCCCAGGAGTATTAGGTGAACTCCTTGATTATTTTGCTATGTTGTGTGTGTGTGTCTATTATGTTTCTTTAACTGCTTCATTGTCTATGTTATTCGCAATCTTATCAATCCACTGCACTAAGTAATATAGGCAAATCCATGCACATGAGTCTTTAATTCCTTAATAACTGTCTATTATCAGATCATAAAAGGCCCTTGAGCCTCATTGTAACAAAATTCAGAGGTATGTAGTTGCCACATCTCTTGTCAAAGATAACCTACCATCACCCGAGCTAGTTTATTTCCATTCTGTATGTAAGCATATTTCAATTCTTTGATGTTAATGAAAAGAAGTTTTATTTCTACTGCATCTCTATGTTTGTGTTTATATATGTGTTCTGTTACATTCCTACATAAGTTCAGAACAGTGGTATTAGAGTGATCTTCTCTTTCTCTGTTTTTCTTTTCATGTACCCAACAAGGTCAGTGTATAAGGAGTTAGGGCTCGAACTGGTTGAACCTTTGCAAGACCAGCCTTGAAAACTCCAACGTCCTCCCATGACAGAAGAAAACTAAGACGAGGGAATAGGAGATCCTTTCAAAATATTCCTCAAAGAAGCCCTCGAGTGATAAAAGAACATGATGATGGAAAACTTTTCCCAGATCCTTCGACGACTACCCATAGGCGACACATCTTCATCGAGTAGCCACTTTGGAGGTGTAAATCCCTTTAATGTACAAGTTCACTTTGACATTCCCACAATTGAATGACAGAAAGATGCAAACATCATAGATAGATGGTTAAATTTTTTAGAAGGATATTTTTTCATTCATGACTTTTCCAATTAGGAAAATATTACCTTTTCACTCCTCAAAGTTGCCCCCCATGTCAAGGATTAGTGGGAAACCTACTGTGAATAGAAGGATGAGAAGCAACCCTCACTGTTTTCAGGCACACCCACTTGGAATTTTTTCTGAGATGTCATCAAAGAACAATATTACCCTGTCAAGAAAAATGAATATAAATACATAAAGTGGACCACATTGCAACATGGAAGGAACCAAGACGTTCCAAAGTTCACAAATATTTTTCATACCCTTCGCACGAAGTTGTGTATCGAGGATTTTGAGTGGAATTTGGTACTTAAGTACTGCCAATGTATACACAAGTACATCTAGGACAAGCTAGAATTCCTAAACATCTCCTTGCTTAGCATTGCCTATTGATATGCTGTCAAGATCAAGCATAAATTTAAATAGAAGAAGTGAGACTTTGGATTTGTGAATCTGAAGCAAGGGAAAGGTGCCCCCAAACCACAGAACAAAGGACAAAGCCAAGGTGGGGTGACCTAGAAAAACCTACCGAATCCATAAGAAAAGAAAGACACTATGAAGAAAAAGGACACATGAAAATGGTGTGAGTTCCATAAGAGCCCCACTCACAACACAAGTGAGTGTCGAGCCAAGCAGTCACTGGTGGATGAGATAAAGGATTTTGAATCAGATGCATTTTCAGACTCCAAGTTAGAACCCAGAAAGGGGAATGAAAAAGGGAATCATATTACTGATGTAGATCCCAGTGCCACCACCAAGATCCAAAATATTGAGCCCGAAGATCCAGAGGAGGCAGAGCGTCTCTTCCACTCACAAATGTGGGTGGAGGGTTCTCCGTTGCAGTTCATTTTCAATAACAAGAGCCAAAAGAACCTCATTTCAGTATATGTCATGAAGCGGTTAGGCCTACTAACCACACCAAACCCGCAGCAACACACTATCGGGTGGCTTAACTAAGGATGAGATCTTTGCGTCAACAAAAAATGTTACTTTCCCTACAACATCAAGCCCTTCACATATGAGGTATTGTGTGATGTTTCTCCTCTTGAAGTTTGTGATGTATTATTAGGAAAGCCATACTTGTGGAAGCATCATGATGTGTATGATTCTAGGCCTCACACTGTTATTATTACTTTGGGAAATAAGTTATATAGGATATGGGAGGTAGCACCACCTACCACCATCTCTTTAATCTCTGCAAAGAAATGCAATAATGTCATTTACCAGACCGAGAAATTTGTCTTCCTTATGATTGGCTAGGCTCAAGACAAGAATAATATTGTGGCCACATCCACAACCTCTAGACAAGGCTCCTCCGCACGACAACAACAAATGGACAAGGTCGTGGAGGAGTACAAGAACATATTCACCTCACCCATAGGAATACCCCTACACTATCAGGTCAAGAAATCCATCAGTTATACCCCAGTGCGCCACTACCCAACAAACCGATCTATCCATGCTCTGTTCTAGATAATGATGAAATCAAGAGAAATATTCATGAACTATTGCAAAAAGGGCACATTAGGCCAAGTTCATCGCCTAGTGGGAGCCCGATTGTGTTGGTACAAAAGAAGGACGAAACCTAGAGACTCTATATGATTATTAGATGGTGAATAAGATCACTGTCTAGAATAGGTATCCAATCCCATGGATTGATGACATTCTAGACTAGCTCAACGGGGCCAAATAACTTATCAATATTGACTTGAATTTTGGTTATCACAAGGTAGCAAGCGAACCCTCCAATGTTTGGAAGACTACCTTCAAATCCAAGTAGGGCCTTTTCGAATGGTTGGTCATGCCTTTCTGGTTAATGAATGCCCCCACAACCTTCATAAGGCTAATGGATGACATCTTACAACCCTTCACCATCTCATTTGTGGTAGTGTATTCGGATAACATCCTGACCTTTAGCTAGAGTTGGGAAGAGAACCTTCACCATATTCGACATGTCCTCCAAACCCTGTGTCAACAAAAATTGTGTGCCAATTTGGAGAAACACACTTTTGGTATGAACCAAGTTCAATATCTGGGGTACATCATTGATGAGTTAGGTGCGCATGTGGAGCTAACCAAGATACAAGTTATTCAGGATTTTTCATCCCTAACCATTATAACAAAGCTTCGTAACTTTCAAGGTCTTACCAATTTCTACCGCAAGTTCATGTTGGGTTTCTCTCATATCACTTGGCCTTTGAGTTAGGCCACCAAGGATGGAACGAAAGCAAATTTATTTTGGTCTAAATCCCAACATAAGGCATTTTTTGAGTTGAAGCATCACCTCTGCTTTGCACTAATACTCACATTACCAACCCCGAAAACAACCATTCTAGATTGAGACAGATGCCTCCAAATATGCTATTGGTGCAGTTCTTACTCAGCAGGGGCATCTGGTGGCATATCACAGTGAGAAAATTTCAGACATAGTCTGAAAGAATCCCACCTATGACAAAGAGATGTATTCCATTATGCAGGCTTGTCGACAATGGAAGCATTACATTCTGGGGAAGGAAATAGTCATGGTCCTTACACCATCACTAAGGCTGTAGGGGGCCAAATATTTTAGCAAGATTAACTTGAAGTTTGGTTATCACCAGGTACCAATCGAACCCTCTGATGTGTGGAAGACTGCCTTCAAATCTGCAATCAAGAAGCAAGGCTTGTATACTCCTCTACCTAGTCCTAGCCAAACCTGGGAATCAATCTCCATGGATTACATGTCGGGCCTTCCTTCTACTAAGCATGGAAACGACTGCGTTTTCATGGTTGTCGAAAAATTATTTAAGATGGTCATTTTGACGGCCTACAAGAATATTATTTTAGTACAATCCACTGCGAAACTCTTCTTTGAATGAGTATGGGTACACTTTGGGATCCCACATTCGATTATCTCAGATCGGGGTAGTCCGTTCTTAAGTGCATTCTAGTCAAGCCTTTGGTCATTATTGGATACCATGATCACTAAGTCCATGACCTTTCACCCCCAAATTGATGGTCATTAACAATGTGATCATGCACATCTTGTGCATGTAAGACTTGAAGAACCCACGAACATGGGATGAGAGCCTCCCCTATGTCCAACACGGCTACAACGGGGCTCTCCACAACTCAACTGACCAAAATCCCTTTTAGGTGGAACTGGGATTCCAACCACTATGTCCCATTGATGTTGCCATACCATTTGCAGCTACTCAAGCAGATTCGGCTCATGTCCAATCCAAAGCTAACAAGGCTAACAAATTTTGAGCACATTCAACACATCAACCAGCAAGTCCATGACATATTGGATAGAGAAAATGCAAAGTACAAGTAGTTTCATGATCAACATCGGGTGCCACATAAGTTCCAAGTGGGTGACAAAGTTTGGTTACATTTGCAGGAGTGCCATTCTTGGCCCCACCGCAAGCTTCGCCCGCTCCGATATAGGAATTACACCATCACTAGGTTGTAGGGGACAATGCTTTCAAGATCAACATTCCAACATTCCTTGGCTTGCACCTATATTCAATGTGGACCGACTGGAGTCATACTTTCCCCCATTGTTGGAAACATATGATGTTGCTCAACCCAAGTTGTATCGAACATGACACAACTGATAGGATCATGGACACACAGATCAAGAGCACTCGCTAGTAGAGGATCCAAATATATCGAGTTTTCAAAGCAGGCCAACTCTTTCAATAGGGAAAATGGCTTACCAGGGACCAGGTTCAACATAAATTTTCCTCACCTCATGGAGGCTTTGCACGCAATGGGGACCATTGCTTCCTAAGGGGGGAGGAATGATCTAGGTGGATATTGGTGGCCACCCACCTATTCCACCTAGACCTCTAATCAATTTCATCAGTTTCCTTGATTATAGCTGCATTTACTATTTTTAATAGTTTTTCGGGTCTTGAACTTCCGGAGCTATTTTGACCCCCTTAACGGCGTTTTTTGAGGTATGTTGCAAGCCTATTTTTGTAGGCAAGGGCTTTCCACAAATCTTGTAGTACTTGGAAAGATATTTCTAATGAGGTATTGTACGTGCCAAACAAAGATCATATGACCAAGTTACGGCCCCAAGAATTTGGCTGCCCAACTAACCCCAACGAGGCCCACAAATTCTTGGTGTTCCATCTCCGAGGGTTAGGTTTTTGGTTGTTTAGGGTTTCCCTTTGTTGTTCAATAATAAAATTTCCCTTGAGCCTCATTGTAACATAGTTCAGAGGCATGTAGCCACCACATCTCTTGTCAGAGATAAACTACCATTGCCTGAGCTAGTTTATTTCCATTTTGTATGTAGCCATATTTAAGTTCTTTGATGTTAATGAAATGAAGTTTTATTTATGGTGCATCTCTGTGTTTTTGTTTATATCCATGTTTTGTTGCGTTCCTGTATAAGTCTTGGTCATGGAGGCTCCTTCTAACTTGTTTTATGTCTTCATTGAGGTTTCCATAGTCTCTATAGATAGTAGGCTTCTCTTCTTATATGATCCTTTCCTTAATGACCTTATTTTTGTTCCTTCCTCCTTAACCCATCTTTCAATAGACCTTCAAGCTTCCTTTTTCTTTCCTCCTTCACCTTAGCTTTGAAACCATATTAGAAAATTGAAAAGGAAAAACTATTTTCTTATATTGATTTTACTTGTGATATTCTTGTATTCTTATTAACTTTATTTATGTTCTTCTTTTATCTTCTTTTCATCATGAAATAATAAAATCAAAACATGAAGATCAATGATGCCAGATGTAGGCAGTTAACTAGGGATAAAACCCCTCTCTAGGGTAAAACCCAGTCAAACTCTTCCACTAATCAATTTGAGATAGTCCAAGACCTTAGACTAGACCAAAAGACCTTTCTCCTCCACCAATTCATCCTTCAGGGATGATTATTCGAACTTCAGTAGTCTCCTCTTGTCTAACAACTTCAGCTCGATAATAGTCTAGAATTTCGACCCAGCTACTCCATAATTTCAACCCTACTGTAGCCTTGCAATTTCGGCCTTCATGGAGCACTATAATTTTTCACATGTGGATTACAAGAGACAAAAATTTGAATTCTTTTTCTTGACATAAACTTCCTTCTCGTTCACTAAGTTTTCCTCCTTTTAATTTGACACCCTTTTACTACTTCTAGCTACTGCAGATCGAACTTTAGTGAGTGTTCTCCAAATGAGGGGGGCAAATCCTTCAATAAGATTGACTTAAAGTCCGGTTATCACTATGTACCAATTGAACCCTTCAATGTGTGGAAGACTACCTTCAAATCTACAATCAAGAAGCAAGGCATGTATACTCCTCTACCTAGTCCTAGCCAACCCTGGGAATCCATCTCCATGGGTTACATGTTAGGCCTTCCTTCTACCAAGCATGGCAATGACTGTGTTTTTGTGGTCATCAACATATTCTCTAAGATGGCCATTCTGACAGCCTGCAAGAAGAGTATATCAGAAAAATCCAATACCAAACTCTTCTTTGAACAAGAATGCGTACAATTTGGGATCCCACAATCCATTATCTTAGATCAGGACATCTGGTTCCTAAGTGCATTCTATTCAAGTCTCCAGTCATTGTTGGATACCACTCTCACTAAGTCCATGACCTTTCACCCCCAAATTGATGGTCGAAAAAAGGTTGTCAACAGGATGATCGTGCACATCGTGCACATGTACAAATCGAAGTACCCACACACATGGGATGAGAGCCTCCCCTATGTCCAACATAGCTACAATAGGGCTCTCCACAACTCAAATGGCCACAACCCCTTTCAGGTGGGATTAAGATTCCAACCACTCTGTCCCATCGATGTTTCCATATCATTTGCAGCTACTCAAGAAGATTCAACTCATGTCCAACCTAGAGCTGACAGGGTTAACAACTTCATTGAGCATATTCAACATATCAGCCAGTAGGTCCATGACATATTGGACAAAGCAAATGCAAAGTACAAGTAGTGTCATGATCAACATCAAGTGCCACACAAGTTCCAGGTGGGTGAAAAATTTTGGTTACATTTGCAGAAGGAGCACCTCGTTGGGCCTTACACCATCACTAAGGTTGTAGGGGAAAATTATTTCAAGCTTAGGATTCCACTGTTCCTTGGCATGCACCCAATATTCAATGTGGACCGGTTGCGGCCATACTTTTCCCCATTTTTGGACACATCCAACGTTGATGCGTAATTGACACCAAGAAATTTCAACCCAAGTTGTATCGAACATGCCACAACTGATAAGATCATGGACACACATATCAAAAACGCTTGCCAGTAGAGGATCCAACTATATCAAAGCAGGCCAACTCCCTCACCATGGCAAGTGGATCACCAGGGACCAGGTTCAACAGAAATTTCCTCAGCTCATGGAGGCTCTGCAAGCAATGGGGACCATTGCTTCATAAGGGGGGAGGACTGCTCTAGGTGGATATTGGTGGCCACCCACCTATTCCACCTAGACCTCCATTCAGTTTCATCAGTTTCCTTGATTATAGAAACATTTACTATTTTGAGGTTCATCGCAAGCCCATTGCTATAAGCAAGGGCTTGCTGCAAATATTATAGTACTTAGAGATATATTTCTAACGAGGTATCATACGTGCCAAACAAATATCATATGACCAATTTATGACCCCAGGTAGTTGGCTGCCCAACTAACCCC
This sequence comes from Pinus taeda, assembly GCA_000404065.3. Taxonomy (NCBI): domain Eukaryota; kingdom Viridiplantae; phylum Streptophyta; class Pinopsida; order Pinales; family Pinaceae; genus Pinus; species Pinus taeda. The sequence continues at coordinate 184,063 of APFE030936139.1, forward strand.
AATGAGGCCTACAAACTATTGGTGTTACATCTCCTAGGTTTAGGTTTTTGGTTGTTTAGGGTTTCCCTATGTTGTTCAATAATAAAAAGGCCCTTGAGCCTCATTGTAACATAGTTCAATGGCATGTAGTCACCACATATCTTCTTAGAGATAAGCTACCATCACCTGAGCTAGTTTATTTCCATTTTGTATGTAATCATATTTAAAGTCCTTGATGTTAATGAAATGAAGTTTTATTTCTATTGCATCTCTGTGTTTGTGTTTATATCTGTGTTCTATTGCGTTCCCGCATAAGTCTGGATCATGGAGTCTCCTTCTAGCTTGTTTTCAATCTTCGTTGAGGTTTTCATAGTCTCTATAGATAGGAGGCTTCTCTTCTTATGTGATCCTTTCCTTAATGCCCTTCTTTTGTTCCTTACTCCTTAACCCTTCTTTCTGTTCAAGGAAATGTAACTAGGTTCAGTCTTCATAAACTTACTTTTGATATTTGTATTTATTCAAGAAAAGAAATATTATTTTTATAATATATGTCAATGAGTTTCTTGCTCATTGAAATGTCTAACACTAGTTTAAGTGCTATAGGTGAGTCAAATAGTCAAAAGGAAATGTTGAAGGCATTAAGGGCATGTTACACCATGTATAAATATGTATTAAAAACAAAGGGAAATATTCCAAGCAAATTCAAGTCTACTCCTATGCAATGGCACCATCAAGGAGCTCCTTCAAGCATGCTACACCACCATGAAGTATTCTCAACAAATCAGCCTCCAAACAACCCTCAAAGTCGACCTACAAACAAGATGACTAGTCGGCCTAAATGGAGGGACAATCTTCTATTTATTGAGGTTTTCCAATCCAATAAAACACATTCAAGCACTCTCTGAAATATGCGAAGGTGAAAGGAAAGAAAGAGCGAATGAAAATGGTCTCCAAGGGCAGCGAAGAAGAAGCATATACCACCGAAGTTAAGAGGTATATTCTAGGGTTGCTGTAGTCACACATGCGAAGAAAGGAAGACAAGTATAACATAGTTTTGTGAGGAGAATCACTCACACATGCAGAGAATTAGGGATGCATTGGTGTTGTCCTAAGCCTACAACAGTTGTCGGAAGAAGTGCTGAAGGGAGGAAGACAATGTGCTGCAAGAGGAAGTGATCTTGAAAGGACTTGACTTGTGCTTAGAGGATCTTCTAGTTATGGATCTAGGGTTTGGCATTGATCAATAGAAGCTTCAATAAGAGAAAATTCACTAAAGATTTTTCCTCTCAAGAGAAGAGAGGTTTTGGCCCTGGCAGAGAGCCAACATCTTGTGTTCTTGTTTTTACGTTTTGGTAGCAGTTTGATGATTCAAGTACACACATATGCACTAATAAGAAGAAGAAGAATAAGCTAATAAGGAAAAGTAAAAATACTACACAAATTGTTATCAAGTAACGAAGAATCAAACACACTACTTTTCCCTAGATTCTTCAACACTTTCAATAGACCTTCAAGTTTCCTTTTTCTTTCCTCCTTCACCTTAGCTTTGAAATCATGTTAGAGAATCGAAAAGGCAAAAATATTTTCTTATATTGATGATTACTTGTGATATTCTTGTATTCTTATTAACTTTCTTTATGTTCTTCTTTTATCTTCTTTTCATCAAGCAATCATCCAATCAAAACATGAAGATCAACGACACTAAATGTAGGCCCTCAGCCATGGCTAAAACCCCTCTTTAGGGGAAAACCCAATCAAACTCTTCCACTAATAAAATTGAGATATATTGAGACCTTAGACCAAACCAAAATACCTACCTCCTCTACCAAGTCATCCTTCCAAGATGATTATTCAAACTTCAATAGTATCCTCTTATCTAACAACTTCAGCTCAATAATACTCTAGAATTCCTACCTATCCACTCCATAATTTCAAACTTACTGCAGCCCTGCAATTTCGGCCTTCCTAGAGCACTAGAATTTTTCACATGTGGATTACAAGAGAGAGAAATTTTGACTTCTTTTGCTTGACATAGACTTCCTTCTCCTTCACTAGGTTTTCCTCCTTCTTTGAATTTGACACCCTTTTACTGCTTCTAGCTACTGCAAATCGAACTTGAGTGAGTGTTCTCCAAATGAGGTCGATTTGTTTCCTTTCTATAGTGAATTTGTTAGGTCAAATTCCCTTAATGAGGCTGACTTGCCCAGGTTGAAGCCGACTGTTTCGAACTTAAACAAGAACGCAACAAATTACATATATAACCTTAAATACATAAATGTAGCAGCAATAACACTTCATTTCATTAATATCAGAATACTGAAATATGCTTACAAACATAATGGAAATAAACCAGCTCAGGCGATGGTAGCAGATATAACCATAAATATAGAAATGCAGCAACAATAACACTTCATTTCATTAATATCGGAATACTGAAATATGCTTACAAACATAATGGAAATAAACCAGCTCGGGTGATGGTAGCTTATCTTTGAGAAGAGATGTGACAGCTACATGCCTATGAACTATGTTACAATGAGGCTCAAAGGCCTATTTATTATTGAGAAATAATGGAAAATCCTAAATATCCAAAAACCTAGCCTTAGGAGATGAAGCGCCAAAACTGTGGGTCTCGTTTGGGTAAATTGGTACATCAATTTCCAGGGGTCGTAACTTTGGCATACGATCTCCGTTTGGCAATCATAATACCTCATTTTGAATATCTCGAAGAAGATGCCGAAAATAAACAAGTAAATCCTTTTGAGAACCTTTTGTTTTGTCTCTCCATTTTCCCCAAAAACATCGTTTAAGGCCTCAAAATGGCTCGGGAAGTTTAGGACCCAAAAAACTACCAAAAATAGTAAACTGTGCTACAATTAAGGAAACTGAAAAATTGAAAGAGACAGTGTTGAGGGTCCAAGTGGAATAGGCAAGTGGCTACCAATATCCACTTGGATCAGGCCTCCCCCCTAGGAATCAATGGTCCCCATTGCATTGAGTGCCTCCATGAGATGGGGAAACTTTTCTTGAACTTAGCCCCTAGTGAGCCACTTGCCTCGATGTAGGAGTTGGCCAAATTTGACAACTCAATACAGTTGGATCTTCTACTAGTGAGTGTTCTTGATCTGTGTGTCCATGATTCGATCAGTTGTGGCTTGTTCCACACAGTCTAGGCTTAGCTCAGTTGGTGTGAGTTGTTCTACAATGTAAAATATGTCCAACAATGGTGGAAAGTATGACTGAAGGCAGGAACGGTGGAATGATGAGCTCGAAGGCATTGTCCCCTACAACCTTGGTGATGGTGTATGGCCCATATCAGAGTGGGCGAAGCTTGTGATGGGGCCCAGCGAGGCACTCCTTCTGCAAATGTAGCCAAATTTTGTCTCCCACCTAGAACTTGTGCGGTACCCAATGTTGATCATGGCACTACTTATACTTAGCATTGGATCTGTCTAATATATCATGGACCTGCTGGAAAATATGTTGAATGTGCTCAATGAAGTTGTTAGCCCAATAGGCTTCGAACTGGACATGAGTCGATTATGCCTGAGTCGCTGCAAATGGTATGGCCACATCAATGGGACATAATCGCTGAAATCCCAGCCCTACCTGAAAGGGGTTGTGTCTCGTTGAGCTATGGAGAGCTCTATTGTAGCTATGTTGGACATAGGGGAGGCTTCCATCCCATGTGCATGGATGCTTCGAGTTGTACATGCGCAGAATGTGTATAATCATCCTATTGACAACTTCTATTTGGCCATCAGTGTGGGGATGGAAATTCGTGGACTTAGTGAGTTTGGTATCCAACATCGACTAGAGACTTGACCAAAATGCACTTAGGAATCTGTTGTCCTGATTAGAGACAATGGAATGTGGGATCCCAAAGTGTACCCAGACTCGCTCAAAGAAGAGCTTAGCAGTGGCCTCTACTGTGATACTCTTCTTGCAATTTGCCATAATGGCCATCTTAGAGAATCTGTTGATGACCATGAAAACATAGTCATTGCCATGCTTAGTAGAAGGAAGGCCCGACATGTAATCCATGGAGATGGATTCCCAAGGTCAACTAGGAGTAGGCAGAGGAGTATATAGGCCTTGCTTCTTGATGGTTGGTTTGGCAATGGCGCAGGAAGTGTAGGATTTAATGTACCTCCCAACATCTTGATGAAGGTTCGGCCAATAAAATACTTTTGTAGTATTGCCACTATTTTCTCTACTCTGAAATGTCTAGCGACGCGACTGTAGTGCGCCTCCTAAATCATCTTGGCACGCTCGCTTGAAGGAACACATATGTGTCCCAGATGGAATAACAGTGCATCTTAGAGGTGAAAATTTGGAAACTACTTACCTTGCAGGAGTGTCTAGTATGTGATGTCGAATTTTGGATCACTCTCATAAAGATGCAACCACCCCGAAGTCTCGTGCCCACAAGAGTCGAGCACAATGATCAGTGCCATGACTAGTGGTCGCCTGAGGCAATCTGCAACATTATTGGTGTTTCCTTTCTTGTACTTAATGTTCAAATGGAATTGTTGCAGGTATGTGGACCATTTCTGATGGTGATCGTTATGCAACTTCCCTTGTGTTTGTATGAACTACAGGGGTGAGTGGTTTGTGTGGATGATTGTTTCCTTCCCCGGGGTGTAATGCTTCCATTGACGATAGACCTGCACAATGGAATACATTTCTTTGTCGTAAGTGAGATACTTTCGAAATGTGTCTGAAAGTGTCTCACTGTGGTAAGCCACCAGATGCCACTGTTTAGTAAGAACTGCACCAATAGCATAGTCAGAGGCATTTGCCTCAATCCCAAATGGTTGTTGCAGGTCTGGTAATGTGAGCACTAGTGCAGAACAAAGGCAATGCTTCAACTCGGAAAACACCTTTTGTAGAGTTTCAGACCAAAAAAAAATTGCTTTCGCTCTACCCTTGGTGACTTGACTTAAAGGCAAAGTGATATGAGAAAACCCCAACACGAACCTATGGTAGAAATTGGAAAGACCCAGAAAGTTACAGAGCTATGTTAAAGTGGCTGGGACCGACCAATCCTGAATGACTTGTATCTTGGATGGGTCCACATGCACACCCTGCTCATTAATTATGTACCCCAAATATTGAACTTGGGTCATGCCAAAAGTGCATTTCTCCAAATTGGCACACAACTTGTGTTGTCACAGGGTTTGAAGGAGGTGTCGAATATGGTGGAGGTGCTCTTCCCAACTCTGGTCGAAGATCAAGATGTCATCTAAATACACCACCACGGATGCATTGGTGAAGGGTCACAAGAGGTCTTCCATAAATCTCATGAAGGTTGCGGGGGCATTCGTCAACCCGAAAGGCATGACTAACCATTCAAAAAGGCCCTCCTTGGATTTGAAGGTAGTATTGCAAATATCAGAGGGTTCGATAAGCACCTAGTGATAACCGGACTTCAAGTCAATCTTGTTGAAATATTTGGCCCCCTTGAGCTAGTCTAGAAGGTCATCAATCCGTGGGATTGGGTACCTATTCTAGACGGTGATCTTGTTCAACACCCGATTGTCAATATAAAGTCTCCAAGTCCTGTCCTTCTTCTGTACCAATACAATCGAGCCCCTAGGATGATGAGCTTGGCCTGATGTGCCCTTTCTGCAACAACTCCTAAATCTGCCTCTTGATCAAATCGTTCTTCATAATATAGCGTCGATAGATCGGTCCATTAAGTAGCGGAATTCCCAGGGTCAAATCGATGGAGTTCTTGACCTAACATTGTAGAGGTACCCCTATAGGTGAGGTGAAAATGTCCCTATACTCCTCCACAACCTTGCCCATCTATTTCTTCTGTGCAGAGGAGCCTTGTCTGGAAGTCGTGACCACAACCTTCTTCTTTCCCTTATGGAGAATCATAAGGAAAACAAAATTCCTGGTATGGGAAATGATCTTACTGCATTGCTTTGAGTGATCAAAGAGATGACGGTAGGCGGGGCTATCTCGGGTATCCTGTACAACTTATTTCCCAAAGTAATAATCACATAGCAAGGTTTAGACTCATATACAACATGTTGCTTCCACAAGTATGGTTGTAATAATAATACAACACAAACTTCAAGAAGAGAAACATCACATAGTACCTCATATGTGAAGGGCTTGATGTTGTAGGGAAGGCGACATTGTTGGCTGACGCGAAGATCTCGTCCTTGGTGAAGACACCCAATGATGTATGACTAAGGATGTGTTGTCATTGGTAGGCCCAGCCGCTTCACGACATCCATTGAAATGAGGTTCTTTTGGCTCCCACTATTGACAATGAACTGCAACGGAGAACCTTTCACCCACATTTGTGAGTGGATGAGGCGTTCCCCCTCCTCTGGATCATCAGGCTCATTCTTTTGGATTTTGGTGGTGGCCATGGTGGCATTGGGCTCTGCGTCAATGATTTTATTCCCTTTGTCATTCCCCTTGTTGGGTTATGACTCAGATTTGGAACATGTGAATGATTTGGAAGCCTTTAGCTTGGTCACCAATGACTACTTGGCCTGACACTCACTTGTGTTGTGAGTGGAGCTCTTATAAAACTCACACCATTTTCCTGTGTCCTTCTTTGTCTTTGTCGTGTTCTTCATTGCTTGTGTCTTCAACCGACTGTCCTGGGCCACCCCGCCTTGGATTTTTCCTTTGCTTTGTGGTTTGGGGGTGCATTTTCCTTGCTTCAGATTCACAGATCCAAAGTCTCACTTCTTCTATTTAAACTTCTGCTCAATCTTAACAGTGTATCAGTATGTTGTGCTGAGCAAGGATATGTCCAAGAACTCCATCTCCTCCTGGATGTACTTGTATATATAGCCACAGTACTTGAGTACAAAATGCCACTCAGAATCCTTGATACCCAACTTAGTGCGGATGGTATGGAAAATATTTGTGAACTCCAACACATCTTGGTCCCTTCCCTCCCATAGCGTGGTCCACTTTATGTATTTATCTTCATAGCTCCCAAGAGGGTAATATTGTTCCTTGATGGCATCTCGGAAAAAATCCCAAGTGGGTGTGGCTGAAAACAGTGAGGATTCCCTCTCGTCCTTTTCTTCACAGTAGGTTTCCCACTAATCCTTGATGTGTGGGACAACTTTAAGAAGTGCAAAAGTAATATTTTCCTGATTGGAAAAGTCATGAACTGGAAAAAATCCTTCCAACGAATTCAACCATTTATCTACGGCATCTGCATCTATTTGGCCATCAAATATGGGAATATCGAAGTTGATTTGTACCTTAGAAGGAGTGGAACCTCTAGAGTAGCTTCTAGATGAAGATGCGTTGCCTGTGGGTAGCCATTGAAGGATCCGAGCAAAGTTATCCATCATTGCGTTCCTCTTTCGCTCGAGGGCTTCCTCGAGTAATATTTTGAAAGGATCTCCTGTCCCCTCGTCTTTTTTTTCTTCTGCCATGGGAAGTCGTCAGGGTTTTCAAGGTTTGTCTTGCAAAGGTTCAACCAAATCGAGCTCTAACTCCTTATACCCTGACTTCATTGGGGACATGCAAAGAAAAATAGAGAAAGAGAAAACTGCTCTGATACCACTGATCTGAACTTAAGCAGGAATGCAAAAAATTACATATATAACCATAAATACAAAAATTCATTAGAAATAACACTTCATTTCATTAATATCAGAACACTGAAATATGCTTACAAATAGAATGGAAATAAACTAGCTTAGGCGATGGAATCTTATCTCTGAGAAGAGATGTGGCGGCAACATGCCTCTGAACTGCATTCCAATGAGGCTCAAAGGCCTATTTATTATTGAGAAATAATGGAACACCATAAACATCTAAAACCATAACCCTAGGAGATGAAGTGCCAAAACGATGGGCCCCATTTGGGTAAATTGGTACATCAATTTCCGGGGTCGTAACTTTGGCATACAATCTCTGTTTGGCTATCATAATACCTCTTTTCAAATATCTCAAAGAGGAGGCCGAAAGTATATTAGAAAATCCATATGGGACTTTTTCAATCTCTCCGTTTTCCCTAAAAATGTTGTTTAGGGCCTCAAAAAAACTTTGGAAGTTAAGGACCCGAAACGCTGCCAAAAATAATAAATTGTGCTACAATTAAGGAAACTAGAAAACTAAAAGAGATAGTGTTGGGGGTCCAAGTGGAATAGGTAGGTGGCCACCAATATCCACCTGGATCACCGCTTGGTGGAGGAGGCCTAAATGACATAGTTTACATCAAAATATTTTTTTTTCTTGACACAAGAAGCCTAAGAAGGGTTTTTACATGATGACAAGGACAAGGACTCTTGACATAAACCCTAGAAGACTGCAATTGAGGATTTAACCTAAAAATCATTGACCAAAGCATGAAACCCATGCTTTAATAAGTTAATTTCTTTTACAATAAAAGATTATTTTTCTCTCTAAATTTGACAAATACATTACATCATGACTCAAATACAATTATGAACATTGATACTAGTTACAGTTTTCAACACACTACACCAGTAATTATTAAAGTTGTTATTAAAGGTAGTAGAAGGTTTCCTCACACATGCATGGTTTATCTAGTTGAATGAGGCTCCAAATATGGATGGTACAATTTGTAATCATATGGCCTATAGCCAAAATGACTTGCCAACATAGATCTTATAATGCAAAATAATCAAGATTGTAAAGCGCCTTCTAGAAAACTCGGTGTGCATTAACTATGATTATTATTTGTTTAACAAACCTATGTTAACATAATGAAAATATTAATCACATACATATAACAAAAGAAATACCATAGAGAAACATTTCTAAGAAAACTGTTGCTTCAAAATTCTATCTTGCTCTACTTATTATATTAATGCCACTTTTACATTTGTAAGGCTCTCTTTCCATTTACTTCCTATTTATCTCTTTTTCTAGTTGAACCTCTAGTCTAATCTCTTCTACTTTGCATCAACCAAATCCTCATTCCTTCTCCAGAGCCTTCCATTATGCTTCTACTCATGGGTGTGTGGAAGGCCAATGACCTCCATAGCAGTTTCTAGAATGATACTCCAAGAGGCAATTGCAATCCCCTTAGACAAGTGTTTGAAATTCTACTAAATGTGTACACTTTGGAATTTCCTCAAATTACCATGTGTCACCATCTTACATGACCACATTAGTGTCTAATGACATTTGAACCTTTTTGTTCATGTGCATGCTTCTCCTTAGTTGTATGTGAAGGGTGGATCCCTTATGTAATGAACAATAGATCATTTACATGAAAATGTCCAACATGAGAAAAAAAAATAACTGGAATCCATATAGGATATAAAAGTATATATAATTAGTGATGAATAAGAGTGGTAAGTGTGGTAGGTAGACCATTATTTCCTAGTATCACAACTCCACGATGTGTCACAACCTCCACATGTGCCTTCACCTATTTTCTTTATCATGACGTGGAATGTGGAGTGTAGAGATACTCCTCTCCAACTTCTTCCTTTTCCTCCACATTATGAAAGCTCCCAATAGCTAAAGATTCATGTTTTGTTGCCTTAGAATATTTTTGAAGAAAATCAAGAACCTGTCCAAAGCATGAATAAAAGGATGTAAGCATGAGACCTAAGGGTTTCTAAACACAAAAAATTAATAAGAGAATAGACCACTTATCCATTTCCAATCTTTAAGGATCCAATCAGATCATACCTCCCCAATATGAGGCATTTGGTTTCCAAAGTATTCTAAAGAAAGATAAGGAAACATTAATTGCAAGTTGGTTTCTCTCATACCACTTGGCCTTCCTTCTTGTCACTTGAAATTCTTCTACAAAACATGTTCCCATGCATTTTTTCATGTGCATTTAGTGAAAAATATTCTACTACAGGAAAAAAATTGTTATCTAACAAGGATGGTTCAAGTCGTCTCAAGTTCTCCACATTGATCATTGTACACATTCTCATATAGGGATGTAAGTTTAAATTGAAAGCTTTATTAATTAATGGCTCAATTATCTTAAAAGGTCCATATCCCATAGTCTTCAACTTCTTGGCTACACCTTGTAGGCAACCTTTGACAAGATAAAGCCACAATCTGTCCTGAACACAAAATATATGTTTTGTTTTATGTTGGTCATGTCTAATTATGTACTTTTGATAAATATTCTTAAGTTTCTTCTACATTTTGAAATGAACCTACTTGATCATCTCTACAAATATGTTAGCTTTTAATTTTCTTCCTCTTGCATTTCTACCATGTCTTCCTTTCTCTATCCATAAACAACACAAAATGTGGTCATGGAAAATAACTAAAATAACTCTCTAAAATATATTAATGGGTGGAGAATGAGTTTCCCTAGCATAATAGTGCTGAATATAATATACGTGTTCATCCTAGGTCTTGTGATGTAAACTATTATATTCTCCCAACAATTAGACCAAGGGTTTCCTCACTACCATGGTTTTCCCATTAGTTCGAGGATGATAGACAATCAAAAGCTAATAGAATGCTTCAACTTGTGCGCATACTTTCCCACAATATTGTGAAAAAATTGCACAAATATCTAGAGTCTTGATTAAATACTATTGATGGAAAACCAAAATGTAGCCATACATTTGCAAATGAAAACTCAACTACTTCGTGACCTACAATGGACTTGTTACACATGTCCCAGCTTAATTCTTCCTCCTATCCCTTTATATCTCATCCACCCAAATTGGTATTGTTACCAAAAAAGTTGAGAGTGCATCCTAACTTTCCTTAGAGGAAAAGGTAAACCTAATTGATAACTTTGACTTAGAATCTATGGGATTCTATGGTTTACCTTCACCATCAAAGAGCCTAAGAGAGATCTTGTGAGGAGTTCCTTGAACCTCCACATATAACCAATTTTGATTAACAATCACCACAAAATATGCACCATCACTAGGTTAGTTGTGCATTAGAATGAGTCTAGAGGCCTATACAAGGTTACACAGGAAGGATAATAGGAGTTTGTGCCCTAAATTATGCTTCTTGGCCTCAATTTCCATGATTGATTCCTACTAACCACAAAGTTTCTATCACTATAGTGTTGAGTGCATCCTTGAATGACCACACAAAAATCTTGTCTGGTATATCTAACATACTATAGGGAAATAGGTGTTATGCTTAAACGACACCACATGCATTGAATGAGAATCTACCTTGGGTTTACATCATGAATCATTCTTTGGGCCATGGTCAAGACTGGTCCACATTTGAGTGGGTTACAAAGCCATGAATAGTTTTTGTGCATTGGAAATTATCTTTGTGGCTTGAATATGGTCACAAGATAGTTGTTGTTGTTGGGGGCGGGAGGGGAGGAGGGGGGAGAGTGGCTTAAGCCTTGAATGAAGATCGTCTAGGGTGTTATCCTATAGGGGTGTGTGTTGCGAACTTGTAGGATCTCTTTTTATTACACTTGATCTTCACTCATCAAGACAACTCATTCATGTTCTCGTTTGGACACTTGTTTTGGCTCAACCGTGATGTATTAGATGTATTTCTCACCTCTCAAATGGTAGATGTAATGATGTTTCCGTGAGTGTTACCTAATACACATGCAATTGAATGGTTTTATTACTTTGGGAAGGTTGTGATAGTGGTGCTTACTGAAATGGGATCTAACAACACTCTATAGTCCTATAATTTATTTATTTTTCCTTAACATACTTGTTAGGATATAATTTGCTGATAGACGTATGTCATCTCCCATGGTTAGGATGTACTATTGGGTGGTGCTCCATATCCCCTTCATACATAAAGCTTACCACCATATCTCCTTCACCTCCATTCCATTTCATAAAAGAAAGAAGTTGACACCATCTATGCTTGACTTTTCAAAGGTCATTATTATATGGTATATTTGAAATGAAAACATATGAAGCCCATAAATGAAATGTCTTAGCTCTATGAAGTTGGACATGGAAACAATATAAATATAAGCATTTATTGACTATGAGGGTCATTCTTGTGAAGGATTTTGCTATTTTTCCCATCCATAATTTGTTTATTATATAATATGCCTTTGCCTAGCGATTTGGTAAACACACCTTGTCCTAAGACTTGTCCACATGTATAGTTTATGACTATCCTTCATAGCATACTTAGGAAACTAATTAAATTAACTCATATTGTATTATGTTGTGTTGGGAGGGCTTATTAGGTTTTCTTCGTCTAACAACTCACGAAGAGGTTCATATCTTCCATTCCAAATGAATAAAAGATAATTATGGTTCATACCCAACATCACTACAAATATGTTCTTGATCACCTATTTACTTTAAGGTTGTAGTGAATTAATATTGTATAAGCCTCTTTAACATGGGTAAAATAACAATGGTCTAATCTTAATGACATTGTCAAGAGTTAGAAACACTAGATATATAATTATTGACATGTTTAGTATGATTCTTTGTGCCTCAACAATGGTTATACTTTCAATATTATTGATGTTAATGATTTCTAGGATGCTCCTTGAACACAAAGAGGAGATCCTATCTATATTGTATATGTAGGACATATATTTCCAACCATGAATTTGACATGCTAGGCAAACAACTACACTATCGTATTGGCGTCCTTTGACATCTTAAGCCATGCTGCATTTTTATAATATAAATATTGATATGCAATGGTTGTCACATTTATTGGAATTTAATACTCACTCCCTTCTCATAGATTAAGATTGAAATACAAGGTTCCATTCAACATCATCCTTCAAAATCATAAATAAAGAGAACCTAGAGCCATTGCACATGATTATAAAAGGAGCTTTGTTCTCATTAGTGTTGTCTAGAGGACTTAGAGATGTTAGATTGAGTCCCTAGACAATCACAAAATTCAAGACCACAAAGACATGAGTTGTAAGCCTTATCCTTGATGAGGTGTTCTCTTGATCCATTAATGAGTTGTCAGTGAGATTTGGATCTAGGATGGTCCAATTGATGTACTATGGATTCATATCTTGAGATCTTAAGAATTACTCGTTATATTGATATTAAGATCCAAATTTATAGTACATCAACTGGACCAATCTAGATCTAGATCTCACTGACGACTTACCAATGGATCATAACAACACCTCATCAAGGATAAGGTTTACATCATGTTTATGTGGTCCTAGACTTTGTGAATATCTAGGGACAATTTAACATGAGTGAGACAAGACATGCAAATGGAAAAAAATGCTATCATACCATTCTCTTACTCATTATATTGATTTCATGATTTGAATTTATAGTACATCAATTAGACCATTCTAGATCTAGATCTTACTAACAACTCATTAATGGATCATAAGAACTTCATCAAGGATAAGGTTTACAACTCATATCTAAGTGGCCTCAGACTTTATGATTATCTAAGGACTCACAATCTAACATCATTGATTCCTCTAAACAACACTGATGAGAAAAAAACTCATCTTCTTTATTTTTGTCTTGGTTTAGAAAGGGAAAAAACAAATATCTATTTTCACTTTTGCCACTCTCATAATAAAATTTTCCCTCTCAAAATCATCAAGCCACTCACATTATCTTCTATTTTCACTTTTAACACTCTCAAAATAATTTTTTCCTTTTCATAACTATCCAACAACTCACATTATCTTCTATTTTCACTTTTGACACTTGTAAAATAAAATCTCTCTTTACATTAGTGCAATGTGAGACCAATAAACACCCAACATATACTTTAAAATAATCATTAAGCAACTTACTTACCTCCTTACATTAGTATAATGTGAAATCATGTGAAATGATATGGCAATGATCTTCCATTACTTTTCCATGTAGGATGGTTGTTTGTTTAAAAAAAAAAAAAAAAAAAAAAAAAAACAATTATATGCAACCTTTTGTGCATGCTAATAAGGTTTAAGTGTTATGAGGGTTATGAGGTTTGTGCGTTGACTTGTGTCGCAAGTTGTTGTTAGCTAATCAACATAGATTCATTTTAACTCTGGATCTAGCAAGCGTCTAGAAGGATAAAATATGTCAAAATGCAAACCTCATTTTGAGTGCAAAAGTTGAAGTAACCTCATTTTAAGTGCAAAAGTTGAAAAATATTTTGTCTCTTCCCCCTAGCACACAACACAACCGCCTCTCATGAGGTTTGATCTTGGGTGGCCTCACTGACAAGGCCCAGCCCGCCCATCCTCAACCAGTTGTGCTAGCCCCTAGCACACAACACAACCAACTCTCATGAGCTTTGATCTTGGGTGGCCTCAATGACAAGGCCCGTCCCGCCCATCCTCAACCAGTTGTGCTAGTGGAACTTAACAAGTTGATATTATGTTTTATTATTGTTATTGATATAATGCTTAGTTTTAGATATTACAACATATCTTTCATATAAAATAAATAGATATTTAAATGTTTATATTGATTTATGAAAACTACAATAACTCCAAAACAAAATCATTAAAATAACTGCTCCTCTTTTGTTTTTTTGTGCCTTCTTTTTCCCCATAAAACATAGGAAATTCTGGGATAATTTTGATAAAAATGGATGGAAGATTTTGGAAATCTAGTTTCAGCTGTTAAGCTTCAGGATTTTGGGTGCTTTGGGAGTTTTTTATATGTCTCCTCTAAAGAAACCACAATTTTACTCACAATTTTGCCCAGTAAACTGTCAAAATTTTGATAAGATTTTGAGAAAATCTGGGAAATTTTTGGAAATCCTGATTACAACTGTCAAGCTCTAGGATTTTGGATGCCCTAAAATTCTTGATATATTTGTACCATCAAAAAAATTATTCAAACACCCCAAAACTAGATTTTTTGAAAAAAAAATCACCAAACTTATGCTAAAATTTCACCCTGCAACGAAATTGTAAACTTTAAACAACACCCTTTTTTATAATATTTTTATGATACTAAATCCATTTCCAAAAACACAGACTCTCTTGGTGTTAAAAATAATAACCAGATTATCACTATCAAACTTGTACGTCCACGACCTCGACTTTCCATTCAATTCGCAGATATACATAGACTCGGTTTCAAAACGGAATGTGGCTCGAGGACAAACAAAGAGCAATACGCTTCAATTCGGTGACGATCACTCAGGTCATACAAGTTCTGGTGCATCTAGGCCCAATCTGCCCATTCTTTGCAGATTGATCTCCTCACACACTTCGCCCATTGGGAACTTACATCATATCAAACATTAAATTCTGAATTTGAGAACGAAATACACAAGCTGGTGACTATCACGGAGTGTTAGCAGAGTTACCTTCTTAGCAGAATAAGGGTTTTATTAACACATATTTTGAACCAATTCTGGGTAGGGCCGCTGCAGCGGTTTTGGACATGTGATGAATGATTTCTGTATCGATTTGCTTAATCCCGTGGCTTGTTTCGCTAGCCCATGACTTTGTTCGAGGTTTCCTCGTCGATCTGGCATCCAAATCCAAAATATTGATCGCGGGATGGATATTTCCACTGCTCCCTCACTTCCGAAAACCTTCGCGAGGGTTTGGATATAGTAGTCGATCGATTCTTGCTGGGATTTGAACTCAGGTCTCCACGGGATCTGCATACAACAATTCCTTCAATCCCACGCACAGAATAACAGCGGGAAATTGAACATGCAACCATCATAGTTGCCTGCAGCACTGTCTTGTTCGGGAAAGGAGGGCAAGATAAGAATTGAGCACAAGATTCTCGTTGTCGCCTTCATTTACCTAGGCAGAACCAATGAAAGGACAAATTAATAGAGAAATTTGAAATTGAACCAGAACCAGTGTCGCTCCGCCTAACATGGAGGTCTTTTGAAGGCTAATTCACCTCGATCCCCGCAATTGCAGATGGAGAGTAGATTCAAATGCTGAAAGGTACACTAGAACATATGGCTGTTAGATTGCTGAGGAGGGAGATCCGCTTTGGCAATTGATGAAACTGCTGTGAAGGTTGGGGCTTTGCACAGATGCGCTCTAAGCATTTTTCCCTTCGAATCTAGCAAATCGTTGGTGTGGATCTATGGAAACCCAGGGTTCTAAATGCTAGACCTTTAATATGTACGCAACTGCTGCTTCACTTTCAACATCCGCATCTTGGCACCATCAATCAACCATGCCCACTAGTGCTTGTATCGTTGTATGGTCGTCGGACCCCTGGTCCAGTTCATGTACAACTCCTCTCTCATGCGGCTCCTTAAGGCCATGGGCCCATGTGCCTACATGCAACTCTATGCTTATAGAACTTTGTCCTTGTGTAACTCTTCCTAGTGTCACTTTCCGTATTCCTAACTTAAAAAAAAGTGATGCTAAAAAACAATTTAGTGTAGGTCATACAAGGTTATGATGTTATGATGTTATGATTAAGATAGTGTAGTGACTATGATAGTTGCATACATAACTAAATTGAGTGTTACATGATCACCCACTTAGGCTATGTACAAGGTGAGTGAAAAAACATGTTGGTTTAACCTGGAAAACCTATAGAAAGCAATATGAGTATTAAAAAAATTCTCACACAAACAATTCAAGAAGGGTTTGAAGAGCACTAAATTTGGGGAATTCAAATACCTAAATTTTTTAAAAATTTAGTCCCTCTTGGTCAATGGATAAGGAAAATACAAAGCTTATACTAAGCCTACATATTACTAAAGGTCAAAAGTAACATAAACATATCTAAGAGTAATAAAAGCATAAACATATCTAAGAGTAATAAAAGTGGATATAGCTCCGCAATAGAGTCAATCTAGAACATGGGTTTTATTGCAAGGTTATGCTAAACCCACTTTTAACTTGTTATAAGAGATAAAACTAGACAATGATTGAGAGAGGAAAATCATACAAATGTTAGTTTCACCATAAAAGCATGAATTAAAGAAATCAACTTGAAATTCAATGATTAATTAATATTCAACAAATAGATTAGGGAAATAATAATGCACGATTCTATTCCAATGTTATTTATAGGCAACTATGAACCCCAACTCTTCACCAACTCAAATATAAATGTCTTCAATGAGCTCAGGTGATTATAAGGCTCTAGCTAGGGGTGTTGGAAACACTAAGGGGGAGGGGGGAGAGCGGAGGGCCAAGTGAATCAGTATTTCTTTTCAATTGTTACTTTTACCAGTTAGATCACTTATATTTAGAACACAAAATGAACAATAAGAATACATGTTTTTATCAATTTCTTCTTTACAATAAATCAAGTACAATAAGGGGGGCGAGGGGGGAAGGGGGTGAATCAGTATTTCTTTTCAATTGTTACTTTTACCAGTTAGATCACTTATATTTAGAACACAAAATGAACAATAAGAATACATGTTTTTATCAATTTCTTCTTTACAATAAATCAAGTACAATATATGTAGGGCTCCAAAACTAGATGAAGACACCGATCTTCAATTCCCCAGGGTCCAACTTGTAATATGCCAGGCACCGACTTGGACTTTCCAAGGCACCAACCTTGTCAATTTTGAGGCACCAACCTCAAGGGCTCCAACCCTATATCTGGTTCAAGTTCCAACCTCGTTTCTTGAGGACTCTGATCCTTTAGGGCTCCAACCCTACCTTCTAAGGCACCAACCTTGTATTTTCGAGGCTCCAACCTCTTGGGCTCCAACCCTTGCTTTACTTCATCAATATGTGTTTAGTTGTACTTCACAGCTCCCAATGTCTTCTTCACCGAGCCCTATCAATCTTCAGTAATGCCTTCACTTAGTCTCCATGTCATGTCATTAATGACAACCTTGTTCTTCACATGAAGGTGTCACCATTTCTTTTCATGTTACCCAAACAAAACTTCTTCAAGGTCACTTCATGATGGCTTCAATGTATCGTCATCTCCAAGGGTGCCTTCAGGAACAACTTCTACAAGTCTTCCAAATGTCTTCAAGAATCCCTCAAGGTGTCTTCAATGGGCCACTAGATGACTCTCCAAGGTATGCTCAAGAATATCCCCAAGGAAGCTACAAATCCACTTCAAGATATACTACTTCAAAATATCTTCAAAACAATGTCGGATGGACTGCTCTCAAACAACATTCAAATTAGCTATACCAAGATTAGTCTTCAATAACTGTTTCAAAATATTTTCCAATGGTTAAGTTGCTTCAACAAATCTTCAAACTATGCTTCAAGGAGGTCTTCACTAAATTTCCCCAAGAACTCTTCAAGATAACAAAGTCTTCTAGATGATCCTTCAAGATCAGCGAAAAACTTCTCAACAAGATGTCTGCATACAATGTCCTTCAAAGGTGTCTTCAATAATGTCTTGTCATCTGCTCAAGGGTCTTCTTCAAGGGCATACTTAGTTACTCTTCAAGGTCAACAAGAAGCTTACAAGGGTATGTCCAAAAAATGCTCCAAGTCTTATGTTCTTCAAGTATTCCCTGCTATTATAATGCTACTCCATGCCAACAATGCCCCAAAGATGCTCTTTCAAACAAGACCTTTTATGTTGTATTTTCAAGGCTTAAGGTCTATGTTAATGATGAAACTAATGCATCTGTTCTTCCTTTAATTCTGTGAACTGAATGTGTTCTTCCCTTGATGATGTGATTACACTGTTCTTGATTATGTGGTTGTGCTTTGGTCAAGACAGTCCTATAGGTACCAATTTTACTTCTTGAAATTGTTGTAGGTCACCTTCTCTAACAGTGATGATGATGTCCTTATTAATTGCTTCTTAAATGACTGGGAAATAATATCTTTAGTACTCCTACTTCACTACATTAGATAATCAACCTATTCATAGCACTGAGTTAAAAGCCTCATATCACTGGTCTAAAGTTCTTCAATGGGACTACAATCTGTAACAAATTTCTGAGTTCTGTCCTCCAACAAATGGGCACAATCTAACGTTGCAAACACAGGTGTATACTTCAGGTTTCAAGATGATTTTCCTTGTCCAAGCTGTCCACTAGCCTGAGGTAACCCAATCACAAATATTTAGCCCAAAACATGATGCCAAAGTCTTTCTCGGCCTCCACCTTGGTCTGTCCCTTTTCTCTGTGTTTTCACTAAAATTACGTAAGGAAAACAGAGGTCTGAGCCTCTCTTTATATACCCTTTCCATCCTTGAAATGAACAATCGCGTCCTCTATTTGGAGGTTCACTTGTGTAGGCTGCTCAGGTCGGCTCCATGTCTAGATTTAATAAATTAACTTCAAAATTCATAACTTTTAAACCGCTTGGAGTTTTGGGTTGTGTAATACCTCATTGGAAAGGAAACATTATGCTCTAAAAGATGGTCTAGGTCTCATAATGAGATTTTGCCTCTAAGGAGGTGAAAAATATTTTTTAATGTGTCTGGTCATTATTTAGTGCAGCAATATAGGACAACAACAATTTTCAAGGATGGGCTTCATATGGATGAGCTTACTTTTCTTTGGTTCTTCATCAAGGCTCCTAGGCTCATTAATGTCTTCATGTCCCCAAGATAGTGATGTGTCATCAATCATATGCAGCATGTAGTCTTTCATCATCATCATATAGTCTTCCATTATCAAGATCACTGGAGGTAAGGACATCTAAGGTTATGGCTTCATAAGATTATCAAGACCATCGAAGGTAAGGACATTCATCACATAGGTCATCAAGAGCACCTAGATCATCAAGGTACACTTGGCACTTCTTCATTAGTGATTTGGAATCTTCATCAATGACATTGTAGCATCTCAAGAATATTTGCCATCCCGGCTACTACCATATTGACATCAATGACAACCTAGATTAACAAGGGGAAATTAACTCTATTAATAAGTGATGGGAGATTTTGTGAGTTGATACACAATCACCATGCCAATTTGGTTCTATCCCCAAGCATTTATGTGTCGTGGGAAACTAAATTTATGACTTTTAAAGGGTCATGTGACTGTGAAGCCTTTTTCCATGTGAGCAACACAATCATGGGAATGGTTCTCTGATGATTTAAATCTAATTGATAGTACATAAATAGCCTATTGATCATGTGAGTTGTAAGCTTATTTGTGATGTTTCAAAATATGTGTAGTCATTCATCACAAAGAAGAAACTTAGGTTAATAACAATCATCTACTTGGTTATTTGTAATGACACTTTACCTACTTGAGATAAGTGGTTGTGCCTATTCATTTTTAGCCATAGTTTCTCCATTTACAACAAAAATTTTGATCGCATTTTCCTAAGCATGAAACAAAATGATGCTTTTTCTCTCGGGTTTTCTTCCATCTTTTTCTTTTAGCTTCTCTTAATCCAATATCTTCCTTTATGGATGAGATTACAATATACAATATTGTTGATGGTCTTGGAAGTCTGCCAACACAATGGGGTCTCCCCGGTATAAAATCCCAATTAGACCTCACACTGTTTGGGATAGGAGCCCCATATAGGAAATTGGCTCGATTGCCATTATAATGATCTTAAAGATATACCTCGTATAAAATAAACAACATAAGAGAGTATATACACAACTTTTGAGATAAGAAAGTTAGCTTTGTGAAACACACAATTGCAATGTGTATAAAGTAATTTCACAGACGGAAAATAAAAAGTGAGCCTTTAGAAGAAAAGTAATAGTACTATCCTAATAAAGACACACACATATATGGAAAGAATCATTAATTATTCTACAAAACAATTCACAAAATAACAATGATCATGAAAGCAAGTAAGGGCACACAATTCAATTAAGATGTATACCAAAGCCAATGAAATAGTTCATTAGGATTTAAGACATATGAACACAAACATACATCGCAAAAACATGAAAGAAAAATATTACAACATTCACTATACATACCTGAAAGTACGCCAACTCTGAGAGCTTCAAAACATTAAGTGAAAGTTCCAAGATACAAAATTACAATGATGCATCACTAGCCCCAATAATGGAACATGATGCCATCACTTGCTCACTAAAAGACTGGTCTTCTCTACTATGCCTAGCTTGAGAAGCCAAGGTGAAAAGTCCTTTGTTTGAGTTATGAGGTCTTATTTATAACATATGGGGTGACCCTTCACTTCCCATGCGACTTTTGACCTCTCTCATGACTCTTGAGCTCCCATATGACTTTTGAGCTCCTACACGACCCTTAGACTTCCTAGTGACTCTTCACATTCCATGTGTGGCCCTTGCGATTCCACACATTTTACATTTTATAATTTTGGAAATTACAAAATTACATCCCACCAAAAATGTGTGAGAATACATGGAACTAAATAACACTCTTGTGTTCACATTTTGAGAAGCTACAATTTGGCAATTGTGACATGAGACTTCATTGTAATGTGTCAATGGCAAGTTCTTTTATTTTCTGCTATGTATTCAAATGTTCATGATAGATCTAGAATGTACTTCATATTCACCCTCCAAAGGGTTTGTATATAGTATTAGAGCCTTCCAAATCATCCTGGGTTGTCGTTTATCTATCGTAGTACATAATTCCTTTATCTCCTGCATGATGGTATCTTTGTGTCTCATCTCCACAAGTGTCTTCTTAAAACATCTTCTTGATGAACCCCTTGAACATCATCTTCCATGTTAAGATGACACACTAATTGGCCCTGGCTCAACAATAGTTGAAAATGAAACTCACTCATGGAAAGAATATATTAGTCCCAAAATCACCTAAGTCTACCTTATTTGCTCATGCAAGATGTTAACTATGATGGGACAATTCGCTAGGACTGAGAGACAGGCTTTCTTGGGCACAAAGTGTAGGTTTTGTTTTTTTCCTCAATATTGGGTCTAGGATAGAATTTTAGAACCTGTGATGCTACCAAACCAAGAATCACAACGATACTACTTTGCACAACGAAATATAAATAACAGTAAATCTACTAGTGCATAAAATATGAAAAACTATTACAATTTTCAACCTGTTATATTAATCAACATATAATACAACAGTCTAGGGTTCTCATACCAGGGATAATGGCCCTCATACATCCACTAGTACAAGAATACAAATTGGGGCTTGGTGTCAGTCCATCGACAGCCAATCTACCCTCAACAAGATACTTTAACCATCTAGATGTCGCATTCTCTCTCAACTCCTCTTGGTCATACCATGTACCTACCCGGTCCTTTGGCTCCCGATCTACAACTCCCGCCTCTATCAATGCTCCAAGTCCATTTGGCCATTGAACCTCAGTTATCCAATCTTCTCACTAGCTGATTGTTCATCCATCAATGCATCAACACATCGAGACTCTTGTCGAGTTGTTCACAACTCCACTTGTGAACAACTCTCAATCTCCCCACTACTGCTCCTCAGCTACTTATGGAATTCAACCCACTGTGGTCTTCCTGCATTGCTCTAATGAAGACCAACATAAGGCACGAAAGGTTTTTACCTATCATTGCAAGATGTCCATCTCCCACAATGAACACAGGTTAGGAGGACTACCCATCATCTGTAGTAGAATTCCTCCACACACAAGTCTAGGGCCACTCAAACTACTCTTGGCTTATTAGACGCTTGAGCTCCAACAACTACCACTCTAGCAACCATCCAGGTCCATGAATATGGTGCACACCAGGCTCTGTAACAACGTTGGTGAAAATTCCATGTAAAAATATATAAATACCATGAATGATGGGACACATATTCCAAGATTGAATGGTGGGAAAGACATCCTAGGGGGTGTTCATTTGGTTGTTTATGGCTAAAGAAATTGGAAAAGGCAATGACTAAGGCATTAAAGAGGTAAAAAGGTATTTTGGCACATTTATTTATGAAAATAATGGAAAATAGGAGAAAAAGGAGGTGAAAGGTCACAGGTTGCATGTGAGGAGGAAAATGAAGGAAAATAATGGAAATTAGGAGAAAATGAGGTGAAAGGTCATAAGTTGCATCTGAGGAGGAAAATGAAGGAAAATAATGGAAATTAGGAGAAAAGGAAGGTAAAATGTCACAGGTTGCATGTGAGGGAGAAAGTGAAGGAAAATAATGGAAAATGAAGAAAATAGAAGCCTCATTAATAAAAAGGATTCTGAGGATCAGTTCGCAAGCTTCTTCCTTTCACTGTGAGCCTTTTGTCAGTTCAATTTTGGAGCTCTCTCATTATTGTCTCTCTCTCTCATACTCTTGGATACTTAGATTTTTCTTGGAGCACTCTTGGAGGGTGTGGCATACTTGGATTCTTGGAGCAAGAAGACAAAAGGTAAACAGGAAAGTGCAAGAAGGCATCGACATCAATAGCTACATCATATTTTCTTACAAGTATCGAGTTGCATCTATGATTTATTCACTAGTTTTGGCATGCATGGCACATGCATGTGGTTTCTTGGTTGTGGTCTCCCATTGGCATGGAGGATTGCCTAGCCTTGTCATTTCCTGGATAGCCATGGTGATTGTGGGTTTACTTTCATTGCTTTGTTTTGGTTGGTTCTCATTTTTCCATTGCTTGGGTTGAGTTAATAGTCCTGGAAGCCCTAGTTGAACAAACACTCTGGAAGCCCTGTAACATCTTGGGTTGAGTTACTAGTCCTGGAAGCCCTGGTTGGATAAACGCTCTAGAAGCCCTTGGCGGGTTGAGTTACTAGTCCTAGAAGCCTTGGTTGGACAAACGCTCTGGAAGCCCTATATAAGTTGTGGGTTGAGTTACTAGTTCTGGAAGCCTTGGTTGGAAAAATGCTCTGGAAACTGGAAGGCTTGGATGGAGACCAATCTGATGATGGTTTTTGGTGATGTTCGACTGTGAAATGGAATCAATGTTTGATGGGTTGAGGTGGGTGGCCTCTGGAAGCCCTGGATGAGTTTTGATTGTTGTGTTCTATGAGATTCCACATTCATGTTTGGAATATGGCACAGGGTTCATTGGCTGAAGAGAGACTTGGCTCAACCAATCTATGGTCAGGTGGAACTTGGTAGTCCCATCCCCGGTTGGTTCATTGCATTTATTAATGAAAAAAAATCATTCCCTTGATTTTCATGTGCAAATGTACTGATGTATATATGGATTTGATGGTTCATATGTTTATTGTATTTTTATTCCTATTATGTTTTTTTTTATATGCACATTTACCTCGGAGGTTGTTACAGAGTGGTATCAGAGAATGGTTCAAACACTTGGACTGGATGGGCTCTATCATAGGTAAAATGAAGAACAAAGGTTAAATTTTAGACCTTTCTGTCATATATGTTATAACTTTTCTTCTGTGGAATATTAGAAGTCAAAAATTTTTCCATACTGAAGGTAAATCCCACTAATAATGTGGTAAAAATTTCAGATATTGGTTCACAATACTTAGGAATTATGATCTAAGGAAGATGACCTTCCTGAATGCACCTTTAAACAGGTCACGTTGGCATTTCTGCAATAACTTTTCTTCTGTAGGCTTTTAGAAGCTAAAAAATCATCCACATTGAGAGTAAATACCAATGATTATGTGGTAGAAATTTCAGATATTTGGTCTCAATATTTTAGGATATATGAGTAGAGGGAGTCGAGCCTTCTGAATGCTCCTAAAATCAGGTTTCAAACATGTCACGCTGATATTTTTGTTATAACTTTTATTCTGGGCACTCTCAGGAGTTGAAATTTTTCCACAATGAGAGAAAATCCCACTTATATTGTGATAAAAATTTTAGACATTTATTTGCTATATTTTAGGATATATGACCAGTGGAAGTCGAGCTTTTTGGATACTCCTAGAATTGTGCACCAAATATGATTTTGTTGGTATTTTGTTATAACTTTTCATCTATGAAATCCCAGAAGTTGAAACTTGAACTACAGTGAGGGAAAATACCACTGATCATATGATTCAGTTTCCATAACTTGTACTACTACAATTTAGGATATATGCATCGAATGATTTGCTATATTAGTTTGCATGCAAAGTGTTTGATGAAATACTTAAATGGTCCAATGATTAATTGCATACAAACTATTTGATAAAATTCCCCAATGAGTATGTTGTTTGTGGTTGGGGATAGTATTGATGTGTAATAGTATTTCTGTAGCTTATATATTCTTACTTGTATGCAAATAGTTTTCTATATTAGTTTGCATGTAAAGTGTTTGAATAAATGCTTACATGCAAATGTAATAGTATAGTAGTTGTTTGACAAAAATGTAAAAGTATGGTAATTGTTTGAAGAAAATGTTATTTTTTTTGGATGGGATAGTATTGTAGTATGATAATATGGACGTAGTTGATCTATGCCTATTTTCATGCAAAGAATTTGAAGAGTTGCATGTAGGGAATTTGTAAGGTTGCATGCAAGGAATTTGAAAAGTTGCATGTAAGGAAATGGAAAAATGGCATGTTTTTAGTTATTATGTTACAAATGGAATAAGTGCAATGTTTTTGACTTAGTCTCATACAAATGCATAAGAAATAAAAATCAATTTCTTTTCAAATATGGTTAAATTTAATAGATATTTGGAGATCCCATTTCCATAATTGGACATTGGAGATCAAACCATTATTGTAGCTTCCTCCTTCTACCTTAGTGTGGACCATGGATAGTAAGGGGGTATGCTTATAGGTTGTTAGAATTGGTGAATGTTGATTTCAAATTAATAGACACGATGTCTTGTTTTTTGGAACATGTGACTTACTGTGTATGAATTATATGTCACTTACATGTTGATTTCATGATATCTACTTACATCCTTGTATGTTAGGTTACATTTTTTAATATTTTGATTACATGTATCAGTCTTTTAGGTTGATTACAAGAATTGGTCACTTATGTTTGACTACATGCATTTATGCATGGGTGTAGTTGATTTGGCATTGCTTATGCATACTGTTGGTTGCATGTGACAATGTGTACAATGGAGTAATGGTTGTTGTTATGCATGTATGGTCATGCCTATGATTATGCATGTATAGTAGGTCAAACATGCCTTGTGAAGTCATGGTATGCAATTTAGGTCATCATGATGCTATTGGTTGTTATGATGCTAATGTGTTGGTTGAGATAGACCAGGAGACGCAGATCATTATAATGAGGTTGCAACATTGGACTTTGGGGTAAGAGCAGGTCGTCATACATGTATTGTATGTTCGACATGCAGGTATGTAAGTTAAGGATTTATATACATTAGGTTTGTGTACAATGTCTTTTGATGTTATGGTTACATTCATGATAGATGTTAGTTGATCAGTGTAGTTATATGCACATGAGTAGGATAGTCAAGAATGATAGTAACTTGTAGTTGTATTCATTTCTCTTGTTGTTTTATATTAAATAATCCGATGATTATGCTATATGTTGTTGATGAGTATGTTATAGGTTAACTTGTTGATTATTATATGACAGTTATCTTGACGATTCAATTTTATGTTGTTGATGAGTATGATATATAGCTTATTGTTGTTATATGTTATTAACTTGACGATTAGAGTTATTTCATTGAGATCTTGATTCCATAATTTGGATTGGTCATATGTGTGATGGTTATGTTCATTACATAGGAGATCTTGATGTTATATGTATTGTGTTAACCTGGTTTGACCTATGCAGATGGTTATGGTTGCAATATTCAGGTATGGGTCGATATATTTTGATATGGTATCATACTAATCTAGACTGATCATACATATGTGATTGTTATGCATGAATGACAAATGCTTACAAGCTTATGATGTGAACATATTAGTTAGTTACTGTTAGGGATATCATGATTTATGTTTGAGTTGATATGTTGTGAAGTTGTATTATGCTAACCTAGCTTTATTGTGTAGACAAGATAGCCTCCCCTGATATACATTAAGGTATTAGTTTTCTTATGTCGTAAATTTGGTGCTTGGTTGTTTGATTATGACGTCTATTTGGTATTTGAGTGGTTCCTATTATTTCATCTAATTGATTTATTTAACATGGTATGTTTGCGAGTGGTTGAATTATTGATGAATTGCTTAATATGAGTATGTGTTCAAATGATTTTGTTTTAAGATGATTGTAATAACATGTATGTGTTGAGACAATTGATATGTACTTGAATGTAGTTGATAGTTGTAGCATTATGTCAAATGACTATAGATTATGACATGATTGTTTGTAAAAGTTGATTTCAAATTGATAAATATGATTGTCTTGATATTTGGAACATGTGGTTAACATGTGTGAGCATGATGCAAGGATTTGCATGGCAAGAGAGGTTGCCATGAAATCTTGAAGAAGGCTCGAGTTGAGCTTTCCCTGGGAACCATGGGGATTAAGTCATGGTGTTTGTTGTTAGCCTTGTGCTTTTGGTCTTTTGAGCTTGATTTGCGGTTTTGTTTATGTCTAGTGCAAGGCCTTGCCACTTTGTTGTAGTGTCATATCGTTA
The DNA here is from genome assembly GCA_000404065.3 of Pinus taeda. NCBI lineage: Eukaryota > Viridiplantae > Streptophyta > Pinopsida > Pinales > Pinaceae > Pinus > Pinus taeda. The sequence goes on from APFE030936139.1 coordinate 211,238, forward strand.
TGGGCTTTCATGGTCTCCTTCTTGGTTTTTTTCTTGTCTTCTCTTTTATTGTTTTGAGTCTTGGGAATTGGTTGGGAAAGAGGAAAGTTGACGGAGCTTAGGGAGATTTGTGTGGTACCCGAAAGGTAATGTAAGATTCAGAGGAAGATTTGTGCATGAGTAAGCGCATCGGAAGGTAAGACTATGATAGTTGATTGGACTAGTTGGGTCCATTTTGGTAAATGGACAGTAGCATTGTAGACACAAGAAAGGTAACCAAAAAAGGTAAAGTAAATGGATATGAGGCGTCAAATGCCTTAGCTATGTTGAGAATTATTATCTCAATATCGTGCATGTTGTGCATGAATAAAGGAAGTTCCCTTAACCTTGACCTTGATATCTGGTAATTATTTTATGACCATGATTATGTTGAACTTTATATGTGTATACATGTATGTATGTATGTCATTGTCTGACAGAATCATGATTGTTTTATGCTAACGTTTATATATGTATGTATGTATGTATCCATGTATCTATGTTATTATCTAACAAGGTTGTCAGGGATCATTCTCATGGAGGAATGATTGCTTATGCAGGAGAGCGACATGAAGAGCTTCCTATTCTTATGAGGAATCAATTGGGAAGAATAGTCACCACAAATATAAGAGGTCAGTATCATGTGGATATGATTTGATATTGTCTACTTGTATTATGCCTATGTTTATGTTATGACAGGTAATGTTAGGATACATCAGCAAAGTGAAAGTAGTGTGGTTTGCGACACGCTAGGGTAAGCATGGATAAGACACGAGATGAAAGGTTTCCTGGTAAGGACAATGTGGTTTTGGATGTGTGGTAATATTGTTGTGCATAAGTTGTATATGTTGTACATGTTTCATCTATGATGTGTGCACTTATAATGTTGTGTATACATAGAATATGTACATGTTATTTATGCAATGTTATGTACGGGATGTCACAAATAGGGTTATGTGAATATTGCATATGGGGTGTTGTATACATATTGTACTGTCTTCATGACGTATATGCGGCTTGTATGCATATGGTGCTCTGTGCATGTTGGATATGTAGTTCTGTGTATAAATAATGCTATGTACATGTTGGGAATGCAATGCTATGTACAAGTGGTGTTGCATGCATGTTGTACATGTGATGCTATGTACATATGGTGTGGTGTGCATGATTGTATGAGTGGTGTTGTGTACATGTTGTACAAGTGGCGCTATGCGCAGATGGTGTTGTGTACATGTTGTACAAGTGGCGCTATGCGCAGATGGTGTTGTGTACATGTGGTGTCGCGTACATGTCGTGCGTGTGGTACTATGTTCATGTGGTATTGTGTACACTTTGTACAAGTGGTGTGGTGTACATGTGGCGTTGTGTACATGTTGTGTAGGTGGCGTCATGTACATGTGATGTTGTGCACACGTTGTGCAGGTGGTGCGGTTTACATGTGGTACTGTGTACATGTTGTACGTATGGTACTCGTGTACATGTGGTATTGTGTGTATTTCATTGATGTTGTGTTATGGTCATGCAGTATTATGTATGTGCATCATGTAGTCATGGTATTGTGGAGTGCATACTCGTTGTGTTGTACTATGTGTAGTTACATGTATTGGGTGGTATTGCACATTGGGTATAGATGATGCACCGTGTTGTACACTGCCTATAGGTATATGAGTTGTACGTCAGGTGTAGGTGCATGTATTGCATGGTGTTGTGTGTCAGGTGTGGTTATATGTGTGTGATGCACACTATGCGTATCTGCACCTGGTAGAGGAGAAGGCACTGGGTGTGGCAACCGATCCGGTGTCTATACAAAAGAACAAAGGCAGAAGTAAGGATCGATGAAGGATATGTATCCTTATTGTATTTCAGTTTTATTATGCATGTGATTTATGATTTTGGTATATGATGATTATGATTTATGATCTATGATTCTGGTTTATAATGGTTACATGTGATTTATGATTTTTATCTATGATGGTTGTGTTTTGAGCTAACCTGATGTGATATTTTTATACATTTTGATTTGGTCAAAGATGCTAGTTTGACTTCTTGTGATAGGAAGCAAACAGGATTCCAAGTGTAACTTATTGACGAGCTACCAATGAGGTATGATGTGAATTTATTTTAATTTATTTTAAAAACTGATGGAAGCTATGTGCGTGGTACATGAATCATGAACATGCCCAATTGGGTAGTTGAAATCAACTACAAGAATTAGCAGCTTGATATGGTGGTTTGGTGGTTGCTTGGTAATTGCTTTATGATGGTTTAGTATTTGATTTATGTTGGTTTAGTATATGCTTTGTGGTGATTGATATATGCTTTATGATGGTTGATATATTATTTATGATGATTTGATATATGCTTTATGTTGGTTGATAGATGCTATATGATGTTTTGATATATGCCTTTTGATGTTTTAATAAATGCTATATGATGATTAGTGTATGATTGATATATGTTTGGTATATGATTTGGCATATGTTTTGGTATATATATTTTGATGAGGTTGTTATATGTACACCCATGTACGGATGTAAATACCATAACGAGTTGTGTTATAAGGCTCCACTATGCGATATGGGTGTTATGTCATTATGCTATCATGTGGATATGTTATCATGACGTTATGATGTCATATGAGTTTTCTTAAGCAAGATGATCATTGTATATACCATAATGAGTTGTGTTATAAAGGCCCACTATGCAGTATGTTGTCATGTTTTCATGATGTTATTTCTTGAGCATATCTTTCATTGTATACTGCATCGAGCTGGGTTATAAAGCTCCATGAGCAGTATGTCTTCCATCAGCAGGTTGTTGAGGTATATGTGTGATTGAACACCAAGGACGATGTCCCCCAAGGCGGAGGGTTCTGTAACAGTGCTGGTGAAAATTCCATGTAAAAATATATAAATACCACGGATGATGGGACACATATTCCAAGATGAATGATGAGAAAGACATCCTAGGGGGTGTTCATTTAGTTGTTTATGGCTAAGGAAATTGGCAAAGGCAATGGCTAAGGCATTAAAGAGGAAAAAAGGTATTTTGGCACATTTATTTATGAAAATAGTGGAAAATAGGAGAAAAAGGAGGTGAAAGGTCACAGGTTGCATGTGAGGAGGAAAAGGAAGGAAAATAATAGAAATTGGGAGAAAAATGAGGTGAAAGGTCATAGGTTGCATATGAGGAGGAAAATTAAAGGAAAATAATGGAAATTAAGAGAAAAGGAAGGTAAAAGGTCACAACTTGCATGTGAGGGCGAAAGTGAAGGAAAATAATGGAAAATGAAGAAAATAGAGGCCTCATTAATAAAAAGGCTTCTGAGGATCAGTTGGAAAGCTTCTTCCTTTTAGTGTGAACCTTTTTTCAGTTCAATTTTGGAGCTCTCTCATTATTCTCTCTCTCTCTTATACTCTTGGATACTTATATTTTTCTTGGAGCACTCTTAGAGGGTGTGGCATACTTGGATTCTTGGAGCAAGAAGGAAAAGGAAAAACAGGAAAGTGCAAGAAGGCATCAACATCAATAGCTACATCATATTTTCTTACAGGTATCAAGTTGCATCTATGATTTATTCACTAGTTTTGGCATGCATGGCACATGCATGTGGTTTCTTGGTTGTGATCTCTCATTGGCATGGAGGATTGCTTGGATCGATAGTGGATTGCCTAGCCTTGCCATTTCCTGATAAACATGGTGATTGTGGGTTTACTTGCATTGCTTTGTTTTGGTTGGTTCTCATTTTTCCATAGCTTGCATTGAGTTACTAGTCCTGGAAGCCCTATAACATCTTGGGTTGAGTTACTAGTCATGGAAGCCTAGTTGGACAAACTCTCTAGAAGCCCTTGGCGAGTTGATTTACTAGTCCTGGAAGCCTTGGTTGGACAAATGCTCTGGAAGCCCTGTATAAGTTGTGGGTTGAGTTAATAGTTCTAGACGCCTTGGTTGGACAAACGCTTTGGAAGCCGTGGAAGGCTGGATGGAGACCAATTTGATGATGGGTTTTAGTGATGTCCGACCATGAGGTGGAATCATTGTTTGATGGGTTGAGGTGGGTGGCCTCTGGAAGCCCTGGATGAATATTGATTGATGTGTTCTATGAGATTCCACATTCATGCTTGGAATATGGCACGGGGGTGATTGGCTGAAGAGAGACTTGGCTCAACCAATCTATGGTCGGGTGGAATGTGGTAGTCCCATCTCCGGTTGGTTCATTGCATTTATTAATGAAAAAAAATCATTCCCTTGATTTTCATGTGCAAATGTACTGATGTATATATGGATTTTGATGGTTGATATGTTTATTGTATTTCTGTTCCTATTATGTTTTTTTTTATATGCACATTTACCCCGAAGGTTGTTACAGGCTCCAACTTGGGCACTATCACGATTTCCTCCAACAGACATTAAATTCCCAATCACTTTCAAACTTGGTCCACTCTCATGCTGCCCTCCAATAGATCAAGAGTGATCAATCCTCAATGTAGCATCTACTCCTAGTTAGGACATCCAACACCTAGGAAACTCCTCCACATGGCTGCTAATAGACTTCACCAATGGTCATGTCCTAGGACACCTATTACTCCATTGTGAGATCTGATCCTAGTTGGGATTTCTTAACACCCAAGACAACCCCAACACATGGCTCCCATAGGCTGCAAAAATTCCCATCCAAACTGATCCAAAAAATGGATCTAATGCAAGGCAAACTTCACTCCAAGTCTGTTATCACGTTGTTGTCATTTACTATTCTTGATTAGGGCACTTGCACACTGCAATAACCCTTATAACACCACCCAAACAACCCCTAAATGACTGCAACTTCCCTTCATTTGTTGCAGCCTTCCCTTGGAGGACTCCTCGCCTTCTTTGTTTTTTTTATAGGCATAGAACAACCCTCAACATTCCCTACACAAATCTATTTCAAGCGGGTAAGGGTTGCGGTCTACCCACAGTAACCTTCTCTAGGATGCTGGTGCCTCTTACAAGGGTTATCCACCCACAAACACCCTCATAACAAACATGTGTTACACCTCCTTATACTCGGCCTTCCTACAAGTGTAAAACATTCCCTCAACAGTCACAAGAAGTCTCCTACACAACCTCTTCTCCTCGTTGAGATACCCTTCTTCCTGCGGCCCAAAAAATGAGGTCTCTCTCTTCCTTGAACGAGCTAATCCACTCCTTCTTTGTTGCCTTTGTTAAATGCACCTTTGGATGTGTTCAAATGATCCTCCATCACCTCATATTTATACACATAAGAAGCGATTCTCAAAACGTCCAACAAGGGCTTGTCGAGTTCCCAAGAGGCGTACTATACTCAAGCCGACCTTAACACCTTTGGTGCAAACCCACTCCATAACTTCAAAAATTTATAACTCCATTTATACATCTCGGAATCAGATGATTTTAATTGCGTCGAATTTGTCTCGACGATAGATATCATCCTCATTCATCACATGTCAAAATATGTTCATGGTTTTCACGCAAATCACAATGGGTGGAAAACCCTAAGCTTGAGTTTCAAGCCCACAAGGCCACTTATGGAGCTCCTTCCTCCAAACCCTCGATCCTCAAGGCTTGGATTACCTCCCAAGCTACAAAAATCAACACTCCCTCTTAGAGAGGGAGGTACTTCCACGATTAGGAAGTAACCATCATCATCAGAGATACTAGCCCATTTGGCATAAATCACTATAGTATACGATGTAGAATGAATCCAACAATCTTGGTAGTGCCCCTGCCTCATCGTATCTAAACCTGAAGATCCCAAACCTCCACAGTGTTTCTCCCTTAGAGGCTAGACTCCCTCTGAGCCTATATGATCTCCATTGGCTCAGTCTTGCAAGCACTCATCCTCCTGGATCAAATACTACTCGTTCAAATCCCTCCAATCTCAGATATGCAACATCACGATCCGATGAAGACTCTAACCTGCCAATCTAAAGCCCATTACATGAAGCCATCTCGATTAATCTGGTCTCTTCCAAGCTAAAGAAACCCTCAAGTTGTCCCAACCATCCATGACAAATCAATGGATGTCCATGATAAAAAATCTTCCTTACAACAAATTGTTGTTCACCAGGCTCACCACCAATCCACTAGAACTCCCAACCAATCTCGGTGCCAAGCCAGTCAAGACCACATCTCCATGTCTTTAGTTGAACCCTCTACTCCATGATCTAGACACACACAAGTCCCTTTGAGTTTCTTCATTGTGCACATTCTGATTCACTGTCCCTCAAAGTAGCTATGATATTCTCTGATTCCATGTTGTTTTTCCACTATCTTGGGTCTAGGATAGAATCTTAGAATTTAGAATCTATGATGCTACCAAACCAAGAATCACAATGATACTACTTTTCACAGTGGAATATAAACAACAATAAATCTACTAGTGCACAAAATGTAGACAACTTTTTACAATTTTCAACCCAACTTCGTTATATTAATCAACATATAATACATTAGTCTAGGGCTCTCGTACTAGGGATAATGGCCCCCCTACATCCACTAGTACAAGAATACAAATTGGGGCTTGGTGTCGGTCCATCGATGACCAATCTACCCTCAACAAGATACTCTAACAATTTGGCTGCTGTATGTTCTCTCAGCTCCTCTCGGTCGTACCATGTACTTGCCCGGTCCTTTGGCTCTCGCTCTATAGCTCTTGCCTCTATCAATGCTCCAAGTCCATATGGCCACTAAACCTTGAGTATCTAAGCTACTCACTAGTTGACCATTTGTCCATCAACACATCAACACATTGAGACTCCTGTTGAGTTGTTCACAACTCCACTTGTGAACAACTCTCAATCTGCCCACTGTTGCTCCTCAGCTACTCAAGGACTTCAATCCACTATGGTCTTCCTACGCCGCTCCGATGAAGACCAAGACAGGTCATGTAGCACTACCACTTATCAATCCAAGATTTCCATCTCCCACATTGAACATGGACTAGGAGGACTATCCATCATCTGTTGTAGAAGTCCTTCTCCACACACAAGTCTAGGGCCACTCAAACTGCTCCTGGCTTACCAGACCCTTGAACTCCAATAACTGCCACTCTAGCAACCATCTAGGTCTATGAAGATGGTGCACACCAGGCTCCAAATTGGGCAGTATCATGTTGTCCTCCAACATACCATAAATGCTCAATCACCTTCAAACTTGGTCCACTCTCATGCTACCCTCCAATAGACCACGAGTGACCAATCCTTGATGTAGCATCTGCTCCTAGTTAGGGCATCTAGCACCTAGGAAACCCCTCCACATGGCTGCTAATAGACTTCATCAACAATCTTCTCCTAGGACACCTATTACTCCACTGCAAGATCTGCTCCTAATTAGGGTTTATTAACACCCAAGACAACCCCAACACATGGCTCCCATAGTCTGCAATAACTCTCATCCAAACTGACCCAAAACATGGATCCAATGCAAGGCAAACTTCACTCCAATTATGTTATCACATTTTTCCCATTTACTGTTCTTGGTTAGGGCACTTGCACTCTTCAACAACCCTTATAACACCACCCAAACAACCCCTAAACAACTGTGACTTCCCTTAATTTGTTGTGGCCTTCCCTTGGAGGAATCCTCACCTTCTTTGTTGTTGTTCTGGGCATGGACCAACCCTCAACCTTCCCTATGCAACTCTGTTTCAAGCTGGTAAGGTCTACAACCTACCCACTGTAGCCTTCTCTAGGATGCAAGTGTCTCTTCCAAGGGTTCTCCACCCATAAACAACCTCATAATAGACCTACATTACACCTCCTTATACTTAGCCTTCCTGCAAGTGTAAAATAGTCCCTCAACAGTCGCAAGAAGGCTGCTATGCAACCTCTTCTCCTCGCCGAGATACCATTCTTCCTGTGGCCCAAAAACATTGGTCTCTCTCTTCCTTGAATGAGCAATCCACTCCTTCTTCATTGATCCTCCATCACCTCCTTTTTATACACATAAGAATGGTTTCTCAAAATGTCCAACAAGGGCTTGTCCAGTTGTCAAGAGGCTTACTATACTCAAGCCGACCTTAACACCTTTGGTGTGAACCCACTCCATTACTTCAAAAATTCATAGCTCCATTTCTACAACTTGGAATCAGATGATTTCCATTCCGTCGAATTCATCTCGACGAGAGCTATCATCCTCATCCATCACATGTCGAAATATGTTCATGGTTTTGGCCGAAATCACAATGGGTGAAAGACCCCAAGCTTGGGTTCCAAGCCCACAAGGTCATTTGTGGAGATCCTTCCTCCAAACCCTTAATCCTCAAGTCTTGGTTTACCTCCCAAGCTATAAAAATCAACACTCCCTCTTAATAAGGGAGGCACTTCCAAGACTAGGAAGTAACCTTCATCATTGACGACACTAGACCATTTAGCATAAGTCATTGTAACATACTCTATAGAATGAATCCAAAAATCTCGGTAGTGCCTTTGCCTCATCATATCTAAACTTGAAGATCCCAAACCTCCATAGGGTTTCTCCCTCTGAGGTTAGACTCCCTTTGAGCCTATACAATCTCCATTGGCTTAGTCTTGCAAGCACTCATCCTCCTGGATCAAATACTACTCGTGCAAATCCCTCCAATCTCAGATATGCAACATCGCGATCCGATGAAGACTCCAACCTGCCAATTTGAAAACCCATCACATGAATCCATCTCGATCAACCTAATCTCGTCCAAGATAATAAATCCTCAAGTTGTCCCAACCATCCATGACAAATCAATGAAAGTCCATGATAAGAAATCTTCCCTACAACAAATTGTTGTTCACCAGGCTCACCACCAATCCACCAGAACTCTCAGCCAATATCGGTGCCAAGCCATTCAAGACCACATCTCCATGTCTTTGGCTGAACCCTTTACTCCATGATCTAAAAACCCAAAACTCCCTCTGATTTGCTTTGCTATGCACACTCTGATTCACTGTCCCTCAAAGTAGCTTAGATATGCTCTTATTCCATGTTTTTTTCCTCGATCTTGGGTCTAGGATAGAATCTTAGAATCTCTGATGCTACCAAACCAAGAATCACAATGATACTACTTTGCACAATGAAATATAAACAACAATAAATCTACTAGTGCACAAAATATAGAGAAATTTTTACAATTTTCAACCCAACTTTGTTATATTAATCAACATATAATACAACGGTCTAGGGTTCTCATACCAGGGATAATGGCCTTCATACATCCACTAGTACAAGAATACAAACCGAGGCTTGGTGTTGGTCCATCGACAACCAATCTACCCTCAACAAGATACTCTGACCATCTAGCTTTCACATGCTCTCTCGGCTCCTCTTGGTTGTACCATGTACTTGCCCGGTCCTTCGTCTCATGTTCTACAACTTCTTCCTTTATCAATGCTCCAAGTCCATATGGCCATTGGACATCGGCTATCCAATCTTCTCACTAGTTCTTCGTTAGCCCATCAACACATCGAGACTCCTGTCGAGTTGTTCCCAACTCCACTTGTGAACAACTCCCAATCTGCCCATTGTTTCTCCTCAGCTACTCAGGGACTTCATCTCATTATGATCTTCATGAGCTACACTAATGAAGACCAACATAGGGCACGAAGGATTTCCACCTATCACTGTAGGATGTCCATCTCCCACAATGAACACGAGCTAGGAGGACTGCCAATCATCTATTGTAGAAGTCCTTCTCCACACACAAGTTTAGGGCCACTCAAACTGCTCTTGGCTTATTAGACCCTAGATCTCCAACAACTACCACTCTAGAAACAATCTAGGCCCATGAATATGGTGCACACCAGGCTCCAACTTGGGCACTATCACATTATCCTACAACAAAGCATAAATGCCCAATCACATTCACACTTGGTCCAATCTCACACTGCCCTCCAACAGACCATGAGTGACTAATCCTCGATGTAGCATATGCTCTTAGTTAGGGCATCCAACACCTAGGAAACCCCTCCACATGGATGCTAATAGACTTCACCAACGGTCCTCTCCTAAGAAACCTATTACTCCATTTTGATATTTGCTCCTAGTTTGGGTTTCTTAACACCCAAGACAAACCCAACACATGGCTCTCACAGGTTGCAACAACTCCCATCCAAAGTGATCCAAAACACAGATCCAACACAAGGAAAATGTCACTCCAATTTTGTTATCACACTGCTGTCATTTACTATTCTTGGTTAGGGCACTTGCATGCTGCAACAACCCTAATAATTGTTGAGAAATGTAGTGCATCAATAGTTGGGTGATTTCTCTACTTATGATAATTGCTTGTGATAGTCTTTTTACTTCTTCATTACGACCTTCTCTTCTTTAGTTATTATTGTGTTATTTTCATCAAGGCAATTACCAAATCATGAAAAATAAAGAGACAAGAGACAAAGTATATATTCCTGTCAGACAGGGCCAAAACATCTCACTCTTTGAGAGGAAAAACCAAATGAAATTCTTCTTATAGAACCTTCAATTGACGAATACCAAGAACATGACAAAGACCCTTTCCACTAGAGCCCTCCCAAGACCAAGTCACTAGCCTCCTCTTCAATGTTGCTCTTCCTCTTCTTGTTTTCGGCTTCCTTCGAAATTTTGGCCTCTTCTTGTAGGTTTGCAGTCCCTCTTCTTGACAACAGAAATCCTAGATCAAGTTTGTTCCTTGAATAGTATCTTCAAGAGTGAGACTCTTTCTCTATCTTACTCAACGTGCTTCAGTCAATATTTCCACCCAAACAAGAACACCTATGTATGCCTGCAATCTTCAACCTCCTTTGGATTTGTGATCTTCACACGTGTGAGGGTAGAATAGCCCATAAATAGTCCTCCAACGATGTTACTTCCTTCACTATCATTCGCTCTTTGTTGATCTTGAGGCTCTTTCATAGTATGTTTTTTCGCACTTATTCTTGGAGACTTTCTTCACTGAATTGATTCCCTCCAAATGAGGCAGAACACTTCTATATATAGAGGTTGGTTTATGATTGTTAGGCCGACATGGTCCCTTGGAGTAGGCCGACTTCATCTTTCTCGAGTTATCCTTTCGTTGTAGGCCGACTTGATGAGGGCTACTGACAAGGTTTTGGAGGGTGACTTTACAAAACAAATTTGACTCTTTACAGTGTGTAACATGCCTTCATTACATGAAAATGACTCTTTAGACTTTTATGACTAGATGACAATATCCCTAAGATCTATCAATGGGAGTCTTAACTAAAAATAAAATCTCTTACTCATGAAACCCATTATGCAAGCATTACAATAATTTTATTTTTCTTCTTGACATCTATTACATAAAATCACAATTACATTCCATTATGAATACCTAACCTAGTTACACTTTTAAACACTCCGTCTTAACTAGGGAGTTATTCATAATGGTACTTGGTCATTCTCAATCTGAATAATTTTTCATAAGAAGAATCAGATTGGTAATCCATCTGTATAACATCATATCAACCAACATTGTCACATAGCAAGGCCTTGACTAACAAATATATCTCTCCACAAGATATGAGCTCAATGTTGGCAAGACCAATGATTCATAGACACTATCATCATTGTCTCTCCTGGAAGATACCCCACCCGGGTTCTATTGTAGTGTCTGCAACACCCTCCAAAATTTTGGCCTACATCCAATTCTGGAGCCTTCCTTGGGTTTTTCCTTGATGTTTGCAAGCACTCGGGCTCATCCCATGAGCCTGTGTTGAGTCTTTGCACCCCCCTCACTTGACTATTCACCGGAGATCTTTTAACATGTTGGTCACAATGTCATGCTTGCAGTCATGTTATGGCTATGCACAAAGTCCCTCTTCGTGTGTAAAAGTTGTATTTGATTTGTAATCATTTGTCACACTCACACACGAAGTTGTATGCAATGTCGTACAAGTGTCATCGCGGTTGTTCAATGATCTATCACAAGTGTCATGCTTGTCGCTGGCACCCGTCGGTCAGTCACACTGAGTGTATGTTGTCTTGATGGTTCGAGGTGTCTTATTGTTAAGTAATGTTGAGTGTGTGTTCGCAAGGTCATGCATGTATGAAGTCACTCATTCACATACTTAGTCATTTTGCTGAAACTTTGTCGACCATATCACCCTCCAATAGTTAGACCTTTGCTGAGCTGCAATGCATAGTCTCAGCTCTTAGTGATCATGTCTTGTTGCCCAGGATTGCGTAGAGCTTGAGGCTTCCTCCCAGGCAATCTACATTGCACAATCCTGGAGTCGATCTGACTAACTATCACCCAGAAGAGTGCATAATTTTCTCAAGAAGCCATCTCAATTTTCTACCTGCAAGCAAAGCCATCAAGCCTCCAACTGGTCAACCAAAGATTTTGACCAAGTAGGGACCCTGGGCCTTACTCCTCCAAAAAATTGTGCAGAAGCTGCCAACATGCTCACCTCCACTGACTAAAGAAATTGCAAAGACATTCCAGATAGACACCTGCTTCCAATCATTGAATTGTCCCCGAAATTTGTGCAGTTTTATTAGCCAGTCACCCTGTCAACCAACCTACTGCTCCTCCTGAAAATTGCACAATTTTCATGGGCTATGTCCCAGTTGCCCAGCATCCCACTTAGCCTAGAAACTACGCAAGGATGTCCTACAGGCCAACCTCCTAGATTTGTGCAGTTTTGGCTAGCAAGCTCCTGCAACCTCCTACCAGCCTCCCCGGAGAATCTGCATAGTTTTCATTGCCAGTGGCCCCCTGTTGCCTGCACTGTCTCCCTGAAAAAATTGTACATATTTTCATTTCAACCAAGCCAGATCCCGCAGATAGTCACTAATGATCCATACTTCCCAGTGACCTCTGTGCAATTTTCATTGACAGTGCCCAGAGCCCGTATCCCAGCATGAAATGTGCTCTGCACAATTTCAAAGCCTTGTCCTCTCTCCCGGTCACCTGACCCAAAAGCGAAATATAATGCATCATGGTAGACTAGGAGATTTCCGGATTTGATGTCGTCTCATCATGAGTGATTGCAAATACAGTTACATGGATGAGACATGGCATAATGACAAACGGGATGGACATGGAGCACATGTTAAGAGACTTGTTTGCGAACAGATGAACACATGGAGCATGCCAAGTACAAGTGAAGGAGAAAAATGCACGTGCAACATCAAGCGAACACCAAGACCATCGAAGACTCTGAACACCTTGCCATGTAGAGCTGAAGCTATGATGCACCAAGAACACATCCATCACTCAGCAACATTGCATTTCGACATGGACACCAATAGCAACATGAACATACCAACTCTATCGTGTTGAGTCATGTCATGAGTCATCTCGCCCACATCACTATTGTGGGCCATACTATTGTAATCAATGTAATGTAACGTGGAAATCCAAGAGACCCACGTGTAAAGTTGAAGAGTCATGTAAGTCAAATAGTCATGAGGGAATTCGAACAATCACAAGGGTCAGTTTCACCCTTGGCTATATATACCCTTCATTTTTACATGAAAATGACTTTTCACCTTGACTCCTCCCACATAGCCATGAGAGTCTGTATTATTTTCTTTAAGGAGCGAGTAGTGGTTCCAACACCCCAATATCGGGGTTAGTGATGTAATGGTGTACCGATGTGTCTTGGAACTTTCACTTAATTCAAAAGCTTGATAATAGGCCAACACATTTTCACACATGTATTGTATTTGTTTGTAAGACTATTCTTTGGACACTTGTAATGCATGTTTCTTTAACTTGTTTTAAGACAGTTGAACTATTTCGGTTGTTCAAATACATTTGCTTACAAAAATGTGTTGTATAAGTTGTTAAAGTTGTCTTGCCCGTGTGGACTATTCCACCGGACACTCGATAGAACCTTTCTCATAAACTTGTTATAACAACCGTCGCACTTGTGTGTACTAGTCCACTGGGTGTTGTACGTGCTATCTGTTCTCTGTGTGTTTGTGACTGTCGCATCCATGTGGACTACTCTGCCGGAAGCTACACATGCCTTGATGTGTTGTGTGTCTCTGATAGAGTTGGGACTATTCCCTTTTGACTTGAGACTCACTTCCACCCTCTCCCTCTACGGTGAAAGAACCTTGAAACAAGTAACACTAAGCACTCACCAGGCACACGAACCTCGTTGTTCGAAGACAAAGCAGACCACTCTCATGTGTTGATAAGCAAGATCTAAGGAAAACCTTTAAGACAAATGGAAATCGAGCCATCATATTGGATGGGACTCCTACACCAAATGGTGCGAGGTCTAGTTGGGACTTCATACCGAGGAGATCCCATGGATGTTGGCGGGTCCAACACCATCAACATTTCTAGCACTAGAAAGAGGGCCACCAGTTGTTTATGGCTTAATGTCCTCTCACCCCCACTCATAAATCATCTGGTCAAGGAAGTAACTCGCACTCCCTCTCACCTACGCATGGCTCTGAAGTTGGTTACTCCTCACCTCCCAAATGTGAACACGAAATTTCATATCAGCACCTCCACTCTATCCATCCCATCACCCGTCAGTTTACAAAAATAGTTGGACTGATCTCAGGAATACAAGATCTTCCATATGCATCAAGAAAGCCAAATACCACTCCCACAGAAGTTGTTGTATCATCTGTGGAAGAAGAAGTTCTCGCCACACTCGAAGGTCTAGCAGAAGCTGTTGAAAATAGAGAGGAACCTCAGTCTTCCAATAGGGATAACGAAACACCCTCATGATCTTGGGCTCAGACTCCAGTACAGTAGGCAGAGGGGAAGGCAGCGGAGGAGGCGAAGGTGGAGACGAACCAATAGACTTGAAGCTGGAACCGTCAGATTTTGAAGAAGAGGAGGAGGACAAAGAAGAAGAAGACATGGCTGATCAAAACTTGGAATGGATGACTTAGGGACCATTGGCTCTCAGGGGCGATTTTCACAGGATCCCAAAGAGTTCAGAGAGAATTATCACAATGTATGACCCTGAAAGAGAAGTGAAGGCATAATATCACTTGGACAACTTCTATCTATAGTTGTAGACACTCGAGGTATGGTATGACAATGTTGCATGCAGATTGTTTCCATGTACCTTGGATGGCTGCATAGTGATATGGTAACACAACCTTCCTATCAACTCCATCCATAACTGGGGTATATTCAAATGAATGTTTTTGGAAAAAATTTCTCATGACGAAACCCCGATGATATTGCTCAAAGAGTTGGGAAGTCTGAAGATGGAGGCAAAAGAAAAGGTAAAATATTTCAATTAGAGGTTTTTGCGCATATTGAACAAGTTTGTAGTGGACACGAAACCTCATGACTCCATCACTGTCAACTACTACACATCCACACTGCGAACCAGTAATACACAGATTGTCAAGTGAACTACGAAACCAACATTATTAGAAAATTGTGAAGAGGTAATTGTTGTGGAGAAAGACCTGCGCACGATTGGAGTCATCAAGGATGAAGAACTAGCAAAGGGCCCCAGAGATGCGAGCAGAAATCCCTAGGCTGCAACGAGCAAAGGTAAAGACAAGGAAGCAAGTGACATTGAAACCCTTATTCATCTTGTCAAGAACTTGACAACAAAAGTGTCTGAGCTAAAGCAACGAACGATTGACACCTTTGAAAGTAGTCGGTCTCCCAGACAACATAAAGGAAGCATGTCAATAGGCAACAATCACTTCCCACCTAAAACTACGCAGAGCTCCAACTCAATGTTCCAAATAGAACAATGTGTGAATGACGTTTTTTGCTCATTCCATAGGGACGATCGCCCAGAAGGGTCTTGTTCAGATTGGAAACGAGTTGTAGATTCAGTATGCAACCACGCACTAAACGTAGTGAGCAGTATGTAGTGCCAACCAAGAGACACAGACGATGACGAAGATTCTTCACCTGATGAGGCACCCAACACTAGGTAGGTAATCAATATGTATTTGTGCTTGCAAGCAACGTAGAAAACGAACACCGAGAGGCAACCCCAAGAGTATGTCCATGAGCAGTAAACTACAGAACACTTCGTCAGACAGTACGAGCACAAGTCTAACCCCATACATCTCGGTGAGTCTACTTGCTCTTGACTACAACATTATGGAAGACATGAAGAAAAATCGCGCAAACATCTCTTTGTTCGAGTTATCTAAGATTCAAAGTTAGTGGGATTCAGACTAATCCAGCAAGTTGAATGGGTACTTTGCTACAAACTGGTCACACTTATGGCTTCCATATCAGGGTAAAAGTAATCAGATCTGGGTGGTATCCGAGAGATACATGAGACACAACATCACTCCCATCAATGGTGAGAATGAACTATTGGCTTTTGTAGATCTCATGTTCAGAAAATGCCTCTTGGAAACAATGCTGGGGTGTTATCTCGCACAGCCAACTTCAATCCCACCAGACATGTAGTTGGGTCTCCTATCTTTCCCAACTGATGGAAATGAAACTTGTACAACACATTGTAAGACTACTAGTGATAGTAGTAGTAGAAGTAGTAGTAGTACAAGTGCGCCGAACGGTCCATGTACAAATGAGTTACGGAGCATGTACTTCGACGGATCAAAGACACAGGATGGCTCTAGAGCCGAGTGTGTCTTAATTGACCCAAATCACATGAAACATTTGATCTCGAGTGCTTGGAGTTTGAGTGCACAAACAACATTGTTGAATACAAAGCACTTGTGTTGGGCTTGCAAAAGGCCATCAACGTCAACGTTGTTGTGCTCAAAGTGGTATTTTATTCAGAAATCGTGGTACGATAGGTACGTAACACCATACATTGTTTATCACCTCATCTCAAAAGTTACCAGCAAGAGGTAGGGCGACTAATCTCTAACTTCCAAGCATTCAATATCACTGTTGTGCCAAGAACGCATAATGCAAATGCCAATGCTTTAGCAAACACAACTTCTAGGATGTCACCACTTAGGGATAGATTTATTGTTGATATTTTATACAAGCCTTCTATCCCTGATAACATAACTAATCTATTTTTTTTTACGATGTTCAATAGACACTACACTTCATGGCCAACATTGATGTATTTAAAGACGCAGAGATTGACGAAGATGAGCACGAGCAGTCTCTGCAAGCTAGGGCTGATGACAAGAAAGGAAACCTCATCCCTAAGGGTGTGGTATCTCTAGAGAATCTCTATGACTTGCAGAACTGCTTTCAAGGGCCAAGGAACAACAAAACTCATAGCTCCACCATGATGCATGAACAAATAAACCTAGGAACAGAACAAGATCCGGAGTTCATCAATCTCGATACATGTTGCACACAACAGGAGTGACAAGCCTTTGTCCGCTTGTTGAAACAATACTGAGATGTGTTCGCATGGACATATGATGATCTGAAAATGTACGACACACGAATAATCCAACATGTGATTCCAATCAAAGAAGGGGTCAGGTCGTTTCAACAGAAGTTGAGGAAAGTACATCCGTCACTTGAACCCCTCATACAAAAAGAGTTGACCAAGCTGTTGGATGCACAGATCATATACAGAGTTCTTCATTCCACATGGGTTTCCAACCTTGTTTTTTTATGTAAGAAGTCCAAGGAGATCCTCTTATGCATTAATTTTCGAAACTTGAACCGCACCTTGGACAAATACAATTACCCGTGTCGTCTATGGAGAATTTTTATAGACAATATCTGGGGTAGAGATGTTTTCCTTACTTGATGGGTTTTCAAGATATAATTAGGTTCTGGTAGCATAACCTGATCGACTCAAAACTACCTTTCGTACCTAGTGGGGTGCATTCGCATACAGACAAATGCCATTTGGGGTCATGAATGCAGGCGCAACCTTTCAGCACTCCATGTACATCGCTTTCCATGGACTCATTGGACAGAGCGTAGTGGTGTACCTTGATGACATGACTGTATTTTCCATAAAACTTTCAGACCACATACACCATCTGAAGATGATATTCGAGTGATGCCAGAAATATGGGATTTCCTTGAATCCCAAAAAGAGCATATTTGCAATGTCTGAGGGGAATCTCCTTGGGCACATCATTGCCAGAAGTGGGATCAAGGTTGATCTAGATCGGGTCCGAACCATTACACAGATCCCTCACCCAACCAAGAAGAAAGCAATGTAGTCCTTCTTGGGAAAGATAAACTTCCTCTGGAAGTTCATCTCGGACTATGCACAGATAGTAAAACCAATGCATGGCATGATCAAGAAGGATGCAGTCTACAGTTGGGGCAAGAGGGAAAAGAACATATTCACTCGTATTAAGAAGGCCATAGCAGGAGTGCCTACACTTTACATCCCAGATTTCAACAAAGATTTCTTGCTATACACCTTTGTCTTCGACAACTTGCTTGATGCAGTACTCACTCAGAAAGATGAGTTGAACGACGAACGTCCCATCTCCTTCATGAGCGCAAGCATGCAGGGACCCGAACTCAATTACCTTGCTGCTGATAAACAAGCATATATATTATACAAGGCAGTGAAACACTTCAAACCCTACTTGCTGAAGAACCATTGCATAGTCTATATGCCTCACCTGACAGTCCGCTCACTGCTTGTACATCAAGAGCTGGGTGAATGACGTGCAAACTGGATGACAGAATTGCAAGAGTATGATATTGGCATCAAGCTAGTTCACACTTTCAAGGGTCATGGCCTCTGTAGACTCACAACTAAGGCAGTCCACCCATAGGAGGAAGAAGAAGAGCTTACTGGATAGGAGCAAGAAATCAAGATGTATGATGTAGAGCGAGCACCACCCACTACATGCGGAAAATCTTAGTACGAAGATGTGTGCCAATACCTTGAGCTAGGAACCATACCCTCTCACTTCTCCATGAGATAGAAGAGGGAACTTCACCTTAAAGCTTTATCCTATTAGTTGGTGCACGGAGTGCTTTACAGAAAGCACAGTAATGGAATCTTCCTCAGGTGCCTAGAGGCACACGACTCAGAGAAGGTCTTGCATGATTTGCATGACGAACTAGTTGGGGGCCACTTCACTTGAAAGGCCACTGTGCACAAAGTTACGTGAGCTGGTTTCTACTGGCCCACATTGTTCAAAGATGCACATGCCTATGCCCGCAAGTGCCCGGTCTATCAGCGACGCGCTGAAATAACACGAAGGTCAACAGCCCCACTGCACCCTATTATAGTGACTAAACCATTCCAACAATGGGGCCTGGATATCATTGGGGAAATTTTCCCACATTCGTCTAAACAACACCACTACATCTTGACAGCTACTGATTACTCACGCGATGGACAAAAGTAGTTCCACTCAAGCAAGTGAATGACTAGGAAGTCATCAACTTCCTCCAACAGAACATCATCTCACGCTTTCGCGTTCTGGTATTACTTGTGTTTGAAAATGAAACTTATTTTTCATCTTTGAAGCTTTATGATTTTGCATTGCAGTATGGTATTGTGCTAAAACACTCATCTAACTACAATCCGTAGGGAAATGGTCTCGCAGAATCCACAAATAAAAACCTTATCTACATCATCAAGAATACCATTTACTCTGAACAACGTAACTAGCACTCCGCCTTAACAAATGCCTTATGGGATGATTGCGTAACACCCAAACCCTCTTTCAACACTTCGCCATACTTCCCCGTTTATGGGAAAGAAGCCATCCTACCACCAAACATCTACTTTCCTGCACTCCAATTGTCTCAAGAATCCCAAGGCAAGCCTTGTTTGCTAGGTCAGTGTAGGATGGATACATTTCATGAGCAGTAGGAAGAAAGGATGAAAGCAAAATAAAAATTACACTCCACCCGAACCATATCAAGAGATGGTTTGACAAGAAGTCTGCAGAGAACACTAACTTTGATTTAGGTGACTTGGTCTTGAAATGGGACAAACCCCATAAAGACAAAGGCAAACATACGAAGTTCCAGTCCATGTGGATTGGTCTGTACACTATCCATGAGAAGCTTGGCCCACACATGTACTGTCTGTACTCACTTGATGAGAGAATTGATAACCTTCCTATCAATGACCAAGATCTCAAACACTACTTTCAATAGGTCGGGGCTGCACCCAATGCCATGTACATAGTCAGTTTACTACTTGTTCTTTTTTTCGCTTTGCTTACTATTTTTGTTTCCTTTTGTTTTGTTTGCTTAATATCATGCTGTTTTTGGTTTTGTAAATAAGTGTTTCCCTCTACTGAGTTCTGGCTTTTGAATGAGTAAGTGGCTGAGATCTAAAGAGTCTTGTGACACTGCAACACTTAGCTAGTCTTTCATATGTCTTCTATGTTCTTGGCTATAACTTTCAGCCGATGAAGTCTTGACGAAAAATACGAGTCGTCTGCAAGGGAAGCTTGGGTCCAACCATGAACCTGTGTCCACATTGGGAAACCCCATGCCTGTACTCAACCTTTTGCTCTGTGTGTCCAAGCTCATCCAACTAGTAGAAACAGAGAAGGGAAAATCTAAATGGGAAAACCTATGTTAGAGGTCTTACATGCTTCTCTGAAGGAACAACCTCTTCTTCTCTCAATAAGTCAGGATCCCTATTTTGCCCCAAAAATAAATAAGTGCCTATGCACATTTCTCTTAAAAAATACAAAGGCAAAAGAAGAGAAAGGCTTCCTACGCAGAGAGGTGAAGCAAGCAAATCCACCAGGGTACTGACCAGGCTCGCTGGCAGTGGAGCAATGCATGTGTTCTTGTGTGACTCCGTTGGGGTACTATCTAGGCCCGCTGGTAGAGGAGAAACACCAGAGATGAAAACTTATACTCCCAAAAATTTTAAATCGCAAGCCAAACTACCCTTCCCAATTTCGAAACACTGTGATCAAGCTGAAACTTGTTGTTGTGTTTGACTGAGTTGGAAAAAGGTGAACCATGTTTGTCCATGGGGTAAGTGGGGAAGCTGAAGTAACCTGCACAGTGATTCAATACTCCCTGAAAGACCAAGGCTCTATGTTGTCAATGAACCAAAACAAAGAAGTTGGAATTCAACCAGTGTGTCGCCAAGTGTTGTAGCAGCTGCAACACCCTCCAAAATTTTGGCCTGCATCCAATTTTGGAGCCTTCATTGAGTTTTTCCTTGATGTTTGCAAACACTCAAGCTCATCCCATGAGCTCGTGTTGACTCTTTGAATCCTCCTTGCTCGACTATTCAATGAACATCTTTTAGCATGTTGGTCACAATGTCATGCTTGTAGTCATGTTCTAGCTATGCACAAAGTCCCTCTTTGTGTGTACAAGTTGTATTCACTATGTAAGCATCTTTTGCACTCACACATGAAGTTGTATGCAATGTTGTGCAAGTTTCTTCACGGTCGTTCAACAATCTATCACAAGTGTTGCACTCATCGCTCGCACCCGTCAGTCAATCGCACTGAGTGTATGTTGTCTTAATGGTTCGAGGTGTCTTGTCGTCAAGTCATGTTGAGTGTGTGTTTGTAAGGTCAAGCATGTATGAAGTCACTCATTCACACCCTTAGTCATTTTGCTGAAACTCTGTCGACCAAACCACCCTCCAACAGCCCAACCTTCGCTGAGTTTCAATACACAGTCTCATCTCTTAGTGATCGTGTACTGCTACCCAAAATTGCGTAGAGCTTGAGGTTGCCTCCCAGGCAGTCTGCATTGTGCAATCCTAGAGTCGACCCGATTAACTGTCACCCAGAACAATGCAAAAGTTTTTCAGCAAGCCATGTCAATCTGCGTTGCCCGCAAGAAAAGCCATCAAGCCTCCAGCTGGTCAATCAGAGAGTTTGATTGAGCAGTGACCCTAAACCTCACTCTTCCAAAAAATTGCACAAAAGCTGCTAGCATGACCGCCTCCACTGACTGAAGAAATTGCGCAGACATGTCGGATAGACACCCACTGCTTGTCACTGTATTTTCCTCGAAATTTGTGCAGTTATTTTAGCCAGTCAACCTGTTAGCTGACTTTCTACTCCTCATGAAAACTGCGCAGTTTTCATGGGCTATCTCCCAGTTACCCAACATCCAGCTCAACCCAAAAACTACTCAAGGATGTCTTGCAGACCAACCTCCTAGCTCTACATAGTTTTGGTCAGCAAGCTCCAGCAACCCACTGCTAGCCTCCCCGGAGAATCTACGTAGTTTTCACTATCAGTTCCCCCCTGCTGCTTGCACTGTCTCCCTAAAACAATTGCGTAGATCTGCCCTTTTGCTGAGTCAAATCCTGTAGAAAGTCACTGCTAACCCAGAATACCCATCTCAGCCTCTCAATGACCTCTGCGCAATTTTCATTAGCAGTGCCTGGAGCCCGCATCATGACCTGAAATGTGCTCTACATAGTTTCAGAGCCTTGTCCTCTCTCCCAATCACCTGCACCTTAAAGCGAAAGATAATGCATCTAGGTAGACTAGGAGATTTGTGGATTTGATGTCGTCTCATCATGAGTGATTGCAGATACAGGTACATGGATGAGACATGGCGCAACGATGAATGGTATGGACATGGAGCCATGCTAAGAGACTTGCTCATGAACGGACAAACACATGGAGCATGCCAAGTACAAGTGAAGGAGAAACATGCACATTCAACATCAAGCGAACACCAAGACCATCGAAGACTCCGCACACCTTCCCATGCGGAGGTGAACTTATGATACACCAAGAGCACATCCATCACTCAACAGCACTGCAACTCAACATCGACACCACCACCAGCATGAACATACCAGCTTTGTCGTGTCGAGTCATGTCATGAGTCATCTCGGCCACATCACTATTGTGGGTCATACTGTTGTAATCAATGTAATGTAACGTGGAAGTCCAAGAGACCCACATGTAAATTTGAGGAGTCATGTAACTCAAACAGTCATGAGGGAAGTCGAATAGTCACAAGGGTCAATTTCACCGTTGGCTTTATATACCCCTCATGTTATGCAACCAGCTCAGAAAATAGAAGAAAGAGATAGATCAATGACTTAAAACCTAGCCTCTTCGAGGGGGAAACCTCATTTACATTACACAAATGAATAACTCTTGGATGATACAAATGACACAACCTCCTTTCTATATATAGGGGTTTAAGGGGTCACAATATAATCAGAGCGAACATAACAATAATAATGTAAGGGCACAACAATAACAATAGTGAGCTTCTATGGGGCATAATAATAACAATATGGGGACAACATGGGCACAACAATAACAATAAGGGGTACAATGAAAATAATAATAAGGGAATACACTAGTATTATAGGGACCTAACATGCCCCTCTCCTTCAAAAAGGTGTTGTCCTCAATGCTTGAGTAC
This sequence comes from Pinus taeda, assembly GCA_000404065.3. NCBI lineage: Eukaryota > Viridiplantae > Streptophyta > Pinopsida > Pinales > Pinaceae > Pinus > Pinus taeda. The sequence goes on from APFE030936139.1 coordinate 234,450, forward strand.
TTCTGGATGCTTCTATATAAAATTCTTATTCTCCCATGTAGAATCTTCAACGGGTAAGTTCTTCCACTTGATGAGATACTCTGAAATTGATCGATTTTGTAGCAGTTGAGTTCTTGTTTCTGTGACTGCTTCAAGTTCCAATATTATTTTTCCTTCCACATCAATCTCTAGCAATATTGTTTGAACTAGGAACTTGTCACCTATAACCTTCTTTAAGCATGAAACATGGAAAACTGGGTGCACTCGGGAAGATGTAGGAAGTTCCAATTTGTATGCCATAGTACCAATCTTTTGCAACACCTTGTGTGGACCATAATACTTTGGTGATAATTTATTATCCTTATTAGCTTGCTTGAGGGACATTTGTTCGTATGGTTGTAGTCGTAGAAATACCCAATCACCTACATCAAAACTTCTTTCGTTGTGATGTTGATCTGCCTGTTGTTTCATTCTATTCTACACCAAAGTGAGGTTATCCTTTAAGATTTGGAGAACTTTTTGTTGATGCTCGATGTGATCTTCCGCTACTTGAACCTTAGAGTTTTATCTTAAATATGATGTGATGGACAGTGGATGATATCCATAAAGCACCATAAATGGGGTCATTTTTGCTGCAGTATGGAAGGAAGTGTTATACCACCATTCAGTGAGAGGCAACCATTTGACCCTTTGTGTTTGTTTATCAGATACAAAGCAACGAAGATATCCTTCCAAACATTTGTTCACTATCTCAGTGTGCTCATCAGATTGAGGATGATAAGATGAGCTATGAGCTAACTGAGTACCCAAACAAGAAAATAATTATGTCCAAAAATTTCCAGTGAAAATAGGATCTCTGTCACTTACAATAATCTTTGGGTTTCCATGTAGCTTTTGAATTGTTTCCATAAATGCAGTAAAAACTGTACTAGCTTTAAATGGATGTGATAATGCACAAAAGTGTGCATACTTGGTAAGTCTGTCAACTACCACCATGATGACACTCTTTCCCTCAGACTTGGGAAAACCTGTGATAAAATCCATTGAAACCTCCTCTCAACGTTGGCTTGGAATGGATAAAGGTTGTAATAGACCTGGGGTCTTAATTGTTTCAACTTTATTTTGTTGGCAAACCAAACATTCCGCCACAAAATTTTGAATATCATATTTAAGGCCATCCCCAAAAAAATCCTTCTTAACCCTGTCGTAAGTTTTTAAAAATCCTGAATGCCCTCCTAAGAGAGATGCGTTCAATTCCCTAAGAATCTTTTGTTTGAGTTGGGAATTATGACAGAGGTATAAGCGATCTTTGTACCATAACGAATCATTTTTCCAGCTAAATGTATCAGATGTACTGGGATCTTGCTACAACTTTTGAATGAATGCCCACACTTATTCACCATTCTTCCATTCATCTCTTGCTTCGTTTATCCAATCTGGTTGGATAATAGAAATGGCACAAAGTAATTCTTCCACATCCTCATCCTTTCTTGAGAGTGCATCTGCAACAACATGTTTCTTTCATTTTTTCTAGATGATTTCAAAGTCATAAGCCAACATCTTTGTGACCCATTTTTGTTGCTCTTCTGAAGATAGTATTTGTTCTAAAAAGTATTTAAGACTATCATGCTCTGTTTTTACCTTGAAGTGTCTTCCCCTTAGGTAAGGTCACCATTTCTTAAGTGCATGTAGTATTGCCAACATTTCCTTCTCATAAATGGCTTTGTGTAAATATTTTCCTTTGATTGGATGACTTTCGAAAGAAATGGGTCTTTCTTCTTTCATTAAAACAACACCAATTCCATTTCCTGAGGCATCACATTCCACAATAAAGGTCTTTGTGAATTATGGCGTAGCTAAGACCGGTGCTTGGCACATTGCCTTTTTAAGATGTTCAAAGGCCTTCATTGCTTCTGGAGTCAAAGAAAATGCATATTTCTTCAGTAATGTTGTTAGAGGTGCCACTATTCTCCCATAATTCTTAACAAACTTGCGATAATATCCTGTCAACCCAATAAATCCTCGCAGATGCTTTATGGATGTGGCGATTTTCCATTCCTTAATGGCTTTAATTTTGCTAAGGTCTACCTTAACACCTTCATGAGATACAATATGACCCAAATATTCCACCTCTTGTACTCCAAAGAAAC